>UZAN01043018.1:4530-15814 GCA_900618425.1 Echinostoma caproni
AAACGAAATGTTAATATCTCGCAACATTTGCCTTCTTTCTGTATGGATGGAAAGGAACAAAGCTCAAATACAGATCATCTTGAAAGGTCAGCGTGTGACGTGAAACAGTCTATGGGTGTGTGCGTGTGTGGGGGGTTGGGTGGGGGTCTGAGTGAGTGAGTGGGCTTAATGTGTAAGTGTGATCGCGCTTAGGATTGATTTTTGCTTGGCACACGTTTGCCTTTGGTCACGTTCCCTAGGCTTAATTATACGCTTAGCAAGGTCCAAATATATTCTTCGGCAAGTTAAAGGGATTTGGTAATTGCATTTGTTCTTGTGCCCATTTGCATTAAATCGTAGTGGATGCCTGAGAAATCAATGATGTTTGAATGGGCCTTTCACTGAAATTGATTGAATAACATTAGCTTCCTATTTACTTCAAATTCTGCAGACGATAAGCTTTCCCTAGTTGCGAAACAACAGCACAAGGCCTAAATGAGCGTAATAACAGGGGACGTCATAGCAACTGACAGCTCACAAGTTGTACTCTGAGGAATACGGTTATCTGAAAGCGGTTCAATCATTCACCCCACGCACTGTATGAAGGCGTGGGCCCGATGGACAACTTCTGGAGGCATCATCTGTTTACTGATTAAGTCTTCCGTTAAGTGATTAGTGAATATATAAGGTGCATCTGAGGAGTGATTCGACTGATTTAGCTGCTAGTAGTTTTGTTGGAACATGGACTTGCATGCTATGTTTACAGATGAAGTCTATGGTCTCGATAGTAGTTTATTTCCAAGAGGAGCTTTTGTTACTTCATACTGTTTGATCGTCTAATTGCATTGGCAAATTCGAACAAATCACAACGTTTTTGGTAGTTTGCGGTTTATTGCTTCCGGGGCTTTTGCCAGCCATTGGCGATTCCGTAGCAAATAGAGCTAGCTGTGAATAAGATGGATTTCAACGATCTACCAACCTTGTTACACTCTCGCTGATCCGTCGCATGTTAAAATAAAAGAGCAAAATAGTTTAACTGACTAAAATGTCGATGATCTCAAGCAATATAAGTATGCTGGTTATCAGGAGCGATTGGTGCGCGCGCTCAGCTTCCCGTGACTCACTCTATCCTATACAGCATGTGGGCAACCACTTGAACATTGTAATCAATTTGAAACGCATATACGCATAAAATGGGGCTGAACAACTGGGACCATAAATCGTTGTTTCCACCTTTGATAAAGTTAATACATTGAATTTTATTTGCTGGCATGCTTGCTTATAACTGTTAACGAGCTTCTTCGCCACTTATTACTGTTCACAAAGGAGAGAGGCTGTTGATGACCAAATATTCAATGCATGCCATTCTGTCCTTCTGCTTCAAAGGTGTATGAGCTTTGTCTCATTGATCAGGATTTCAATAATTTTTCGAGGTCGTCACATTTACTTCTTGTAACGATTTAGATTTGCTTGGTATGATATTATTGCGTCTTTGAACCTCGATCGGTAGAGAAAACATACGAGTCGCGATTCGATGGATCAAAAACTGTTAACCGTGATCAGGTGTGGGTGTAGAAATGAACCGCTGGATATGATCTGAATGAGCTAGTGTGCATAATTCCAATGATTCTAACTGTCTCAACTCCATCTATTTGTTTTGTTTTCATTGCAAATTTTCGAGCACTGAAAGATAAATTTAAAAAAGGTTCACCAATGGCTCTCAATACTAAGCAAGAAATAGCAACGGCTGAAGTGAACTACAGCATTTTGGCAATACTGAAACAGCTGTTTCTTAACGTGGTCCTCCGATTTGCTACTGAACTCTGTTTAAAAGGCCGATTTTGATCGACCTATTTTACTAGTTGAATTAGTTGGTTACAATTCGTATCATCTACAATGGTCGTGCCTCAAGAGAAACTCTGATTCGTATGATAAAATGATATTCTAGAATATGCCCATTTTAACATGAGAACATGCATTTAGAGGCGAAAAATTCTTTTAATTGATTCATCTTCAAGCCTGTACAGATCAAATAAGAAAATAGCAAATTGAACAGGGCTAGTCATTCGGTCACAGTAATTGATTGAATGGGAGAGAAATGGGGATGGGGTGGGATGGTGAGACGTATTTCACGTCCCTAGATCACCACAACACTGTGATCAAAATGATATACGTCTCAAATCTATCATTGTAAATAAAAGATAACTTAATGTTTGGTATCCGAGAAACAGGTAAAGCAGTTTTATCACTTTCCAAACTTCATACTAGCCTTCTAGCAGGGGTAACAAAAAAAAACAAGCTAGGTGTTTAATTATTGTATTATATGTTGAAAAAAAGCTTGCAATGCTCATCTCGATGATGGACAACACTCATCGATCTTGATGTTCAACCCTAAACACATGAATTTGTTGCAGACCATCTTTAAGGGTGCATTTACCGCATGATCAGTTTACTACAGTACCCGTGAGCTGAAAGAACCATTTATTTTTGCTCGTTCAATTATGCCATTTTTCAGATTTAAGAGTGAAAAGTTCAGTGAGATTTGAGCCCAAACNCACGAGGCCACACCGATAGCTCTGATCTCTTCACACTTGGATTACTCATCCAACTTATAGAGGCATGTGAAATACACCAGGTGGCATATAAGCTTAAGTGGCGTCCATGCGTGCTTGGCAATTTATTCTTTCCCATTTCAAACATGAAACTTATTTTTACGTTCCGATCTAGTCTTGGTACAATCACTGGCCCCCCGGATGCTTATCGAACGCAAAATATACGGTATGACAGAGAACACCAAGAGAAAAAAGTAATTCATCGACCCGTTTTAGCCTTTTCTCGCTCTCTCTACACTTATACGATGCCGTACTAACACTTCGCGCCATTAGTCCTCTTTAAAAATACTTCGTCGCGATAGAAGCCAGGGCCATGTACTCCATCGTGAAATTACTTTCACTTCTCATCAATCGAAAAATGTCGACAAAACCAGACCACCAAAGACGATTATAGCTGCCCTGAGAAGATATCGTATAGACATTCTCAAGTTCTAACAAGAACTAGTATGAAGTTCACCGACCGCCGCTGCCTCGGACATTTACAAATATGATTTAAAAACCCCACCTTCTAGTGTCATTCAAGGCTTTATCCTTCGTGCAATATACAGTGCTGGTCGATTGTGATACACTAAAATATTTTCTTTATGATCAAATGGAGTTTCATTATATTTGTCACCTGTATTATTGCTTTAGGTATGGACAATAATTTATATCTTGTCTACTTCGATCTACGTGGTCTGCATAAGTGTCAATTAAACGTGCCTGACCTTGAGTGCCAAGATTAAATGATCCGAACATGAAAATCACAAATTTTATCAAGTATAAAAACGCAATATTTTCTAATAGGAATGGCTCAAGACTTATCCCAAATTATTTCCATAAACCCTTGCCATTTCTGTTATTTTTCATGAGGTATTATTTTATCTAATATATAATCCATTATAGATAACCAAATAGATAACCAAATGGAGTCTTTTTACAACCCAGAGAAATAGCATTAAATAAGGTTTCATAATAATAATCTATCTTTGATATCTAACCCACCTTGAAATCAAGGTTGACTTTGAATGTTCGTATTGGTGTCACTATAATGAAGCAAGCAGCGCTGGAAACCAAAAGTTCCCGTTTTTCCAGTGAAGAGGACAGAAACAGAATTGCACGAGCATACAAACTGGGATTATCCATATCACACCTTGCCCAATGCTTTAACGTTAACAAAAGCACAATTTACACGATAATCCATGAGAAAACAACAACCAGAAATGCATGTGGAGGCCGTAAACCGAGCACATCCAAACAGGAGGACGACCTGATTCGTATTACTCTGAAAAAACATTGCAGAAAATCGTTGTCGTCTATCAAACGGGAAGATCTTCCTCGACATTCATACTCCAACATTCATACTGCAAAGAAGAATGAAAAAAATTAGGATGCGTCAGGTTTCAGCTGACTTCAAACCAGCATTGAACACGCAGCAAAGGCAGGCGCGTATTGATTTTGCCCAAGAATACAGATCTCGACGTGCGTCATTTTGGAGATCGGTTTAATCCGCCGACGAGTGCATGGTGTGCGACGAGCCCTGTAAGGCTCATAGAAAGTCATTTGTGGTGAAAATGCCCCAGAAAAACTTATTCCACCAAATGAAAGTGTTTCTCACCCGTCGAGATTATTCATTTGGGTAGGGACAAAACATGATCAGCCTTGTCGGTGGACATCAGTCAAAGGTACCATGAATAGCGTTTTCGAATCAGTATTTTCGAAAATGTCTGCAGCATTGCATGTAAAAAATCGTCTGGAAAAGTTATCGTTTCTCAGGATAACGCTCCGTGTCATATCTCACGGGAACTTAGTAAATTTATTAATTTAGGCAATCTGGTTCTCTTATTATTTGCTTTTAGACTTCGGAAACGATGCGTGACTCCAAGGTCCCATTCATACAGCTTCCCCCTAAGGGCCCGAATCTCAATGTGATTGAAAATCTGTTTTCTATTTTTAAGAGAGAGGTCAATGTGCTACCTATACATTGGACATTAGAGGTAAATGTGCAACACGTAATGGAGCACACAATAGAAAATGACTTCATAACTAACTTGGTGGATTCCATGCCAAAAGGACTCGAAAAAGTCCCAAAGAACAAAGGCAGACCAATCGACTGTTAGTGAACATAAACCTCAAATCTTAATTACTATGAATGTTAATTTGTTGTAAATAAAAACTGTTCCATTCTCTTTAGTTACCTCTTAACTCATCATGGTCTAGGTCAACCACTGGTAACGAAATGGGAATATCCGGTTCATTCTGAACCATTCCATCTGCTGAGTACAAACGAATCATAAAAATCACGTCTATAAAGACTCGCCAGGGCTTGTTTATTATTATTTGAAAAAAAAATTTACTTCAGCATAAATGCTGTTGCCTATACGAACCGACAAGTGCTTCAAAGGGACCCGTTGCTTCAGTTTCGATTAGACCTGTATTATGTATTCAGGTCAAGTTAAGTCTATGCTTCATGCATCCCGAAAAGTGAATATTCAGCAGCCCCGTAGTCAAAGTTGAATCAATAAGCCCGAAAAATTAAATGAGAATTCTGTAAATCGGGGGAAGAAAATAGTGTAAGACGTGAGTGAGTTTAACTCAGAAACGATGTGTTCTGGGATAACGAGAAATGGGGCAAAATAAATCACCATAGAAAATCGGTAGGCGGCTGTGCGAGCAAAGATACAGTTGTAACAGGAACGGATGGAAGAAGAAGACACACACGTTAGAACATCTACGTGTGGCGGATGCAAAGGATTATTCATAATTATTGTGGATAACGAAAGACATGACCTTTATGTTGTGAAACCGGGAAACCGTACAACCAAAGAGACTAAATGCAAGTAAAAAGAAAAGCGGATCAAATAGCAACGGAGGGATAAAGCTTTCAGGTGTAGGACATAAAATCATAATTTTCTGAACGTTCCAAATACAGAAATAACTTGCTCAAACCAGCATAAATTTCAGGGAATAACATCCTGATATACCTAACATACAAAGGTTAGATAATGGTATCATCAAGTATGTTTATCGAGGAACAGGATTCTAAGATATTTGCATAAGGGTTCTGTGGTGATCCAGGCCTACACGATGGCGCCTACCTTGGAGCGGCGCGTTACAGTTTCAGGACATTGGCGATCAATCATGTTTGAATGTTGACGTCAAGAGCACGTGCATAGTTTCTGATTACACGTCATTAGCAGATGGTGCCAGCCAATCCAAGACAATGCAGACAGAAGCAAGATTATGCAAGCAGTGCTGCAATCCAATCGGTGGAAACCAAGGTAGCCAATAATCTTCATTTGTACATACTATTTAATCACCTTCATTTCTTCCAATAAACGAACTACTTACTGCCTGTCCTCTGGCCTTTTCCTCGAGTCGCGTTCTCGTGGGACATTGCGAATCCGTGCCATTGTGGTCCAGTGCTTCTGCGATCCAGTCCGTGATAGCTGATTATCGATTCGGGTCCTGTAATTCACATTGCGTGGTTGATGTTCCGAATTCCGTGCGTATTAGTACTACTACTACTACTACTACTACTACTACTACTACTACTACTACAATCATTATAGGTTCCCTCTGAGAAGTGAGAACATCATTCCTACGCATTTAGTGGGATTGAGAGTTAAGTTATGTGCAGTGAACCATTCCGTAAGGTTAGAAAGTTCAATTTGAAGAATAGTGACAGATGTATCAGAGTGGGCGATTTTGACCGCAAAATCGTCTGTGTATTAAATAAGCCGAGAATTTCGACAAGTAGGCATGAATGAAATATTAGTGGAAAGGAAAACATGAGAACAGAATGGCACCTTCTATTACGTCCACTGCAAAATGAAGGGGTAGGAAAAATGACCAGGGTAACCTGTGAGTTGTGATCGATTTGTGAAATACTGAACAATAACCACTACGTTCCATAGAGCTCGTGTTTCAAAAAAAAGTATTTCCTTTGCTGTGTGGGATCAACACGTTCCACAAATTATCCGTCGACGCAGTCTGAAGGGAACGCAATATAGAGGAAATGGCAACTTTGCGGTCAAAAATGAAATCAAATTGTACATATGACCAAATCGTTTTTATTTCTATTGTGTGCAACTTTGAGTCTCCTCCCTCAAACGTATAATCAAAGACCCTCGCCTATTTTTCTTTTTTTTGGTGTTGTCTAAATGTTTTATCTCATCCGAGATATATACACAGCTCAATAAAAGGAGGCCACTCAGGCTACTTGTGAAAACAAACCTCATTTGTTAGATGGCATTTCTGTATTTTTGTGTAAGAGTGATTGTGCCTTTTTATGAACTTTGCATTTGAAGCATATCTAAAATGTCAGATATGGAATGAAAATCGGGTAAACTGCAAAACTGGATGAAATAGTTTGTCNGATGAAATAGTTTGTCGAATCTGGTGTCAAATATTGCCTCATACATATGGTTTCTCCTGGTGGTAAGAATTTTGTCCCAAACGGATATGTAAGAGCTGTGTAGAAAAAAAACATTTGTCAGAATGTATAAAGAAATATTTTCAATGTAGTTCGTAAGTCTACGCAAAAAAGAGATAGACAGTTGTTTTTCGCTTGAAATGAGCAAGAAAACTGAGAAGGTACAGATTAGGAAAGAAGATGGANATATTATGCATGAGAACCTCGGTTTTTTGGAGTATCCTTGTCATCACAACATCGGAGGAATGTGAGGCGGCACAGGTTTCGTCCGAGAACCGAAAAAAGCTGTCAGACGTAGAAAATTCGTACCGAAGATTCACTGACCAATAGATCGTCATCATAGAAGTGAGTAACAATGACAACGTTCCCGCTGAAACGAGATAGCAAGAAAGTAATGGTGACATTATTAACTTTAAACAGCAGACTAGCTATAAATTATCTGTTTTATGAATGAAACATTTCTTAATGAAAGTGGTAAAAAATTGCTTCAGATGCCATCGTCCAGACAGCCCTTAATGTTTTCAGTTAGGACTCATTCATTCATTCATTATACATACAGTTTGTGTCTGTTTCGGGATCCTAAATTACAAACCTTCGAATTGAAAGTGAAAGGCAAACAGTTACATAGTGAGTAAAGATGACGGGTTTGAATCACTGAGTGAAAATAGCTGAAGAGCGTTGTTTGGAAATAAAACACTTATAAAAAGCAAACGAGAGCGTAGATATATTTCTATGTGCATAAGAAGATGCATAGATGATTCCTTAAAGTATTGTTTAACAAGAAGTAGCAGAAATACAAAAAAAGCAAAATAATAGACCTTTTCAGGAAATAGGTAGCGTACTCGACTTGACAAGAATGACAGGGACAAATAAAAGACCGGGTTCAAAATAGATACTGACCACCGTTCAATTTCGAACTGTTTGTCTGATGGTAACCTGAGCAACGAAATACTGGTCACCCTCAGTGTTCATAATAAAATTTGTTTACCATTGAGGAATAGCAAAAATGAAACATGGGCATACCTACATTGTAGATCCGGAGAACACAATGACCAAACCGGATCTACCTGGGTAAGAGCGTCATTCCTATTTCATATTGTTTACAAAGATTGTTCGCATTAAGCTGTCCAGATTGGCTTCTTATCTATTCTTATTGCATCCGTAAGTTGTTCACTCTTAGAAAACCATTAAGTCTGAGTGTCTGATTGCTGATAGGACAATAATAAAAATAATGCAATAAGCCCCGTGGTGACTTGGTATTCGTTTGTGTATATTTAATAGCTCTCGTTCACCATCGTTCAGTCCTCACTCGTGATGTTCACTCATGATGCCCATTTATATAATGAGTAACACAAACGTGAGTGATTTCGCTCTGTTGGCAAGTAATCCACTGAGGAGCAGCATAGTCAACTGGTATAATTAATGATTGTCTTGATCGCTCACGTTCTAGAGAGGGATTGACAGTGGGTAGCAAGGGAAGCTCCGACTAGAGCTTGGTTGGGATTATTACATTGTCAACAAATCACTGGCATCATTTATTGGTGGTTCGGTTGGCTTCTGTTTGACTTTATTATTATTATTATTATTATTATTATTATTATTTTTATATTTCACACTTGTCTGAGGACAGACTGTGCCAGGAAAATCAAGATACAATAATCTTTATCGAAGAAAAACGTTCCATGATTGGATCTGCTCTAAACGTTCCAATCTCCATTCTGCTCTTCTATTCAAATAGCCAAAACGGGAGCAAGAAAGGGCATGGTTAGTCGATGTCAAAACTCAAAAATCGTTGCCGTGTCAGTAAATCCACGTTGAACGGTATTAGTTTTTTATTTTGCTAAGCATTGGTTTGCTGCTGATCGGAACGACTTCTCATTTTGGATTATGTTTCTGCACACACTACTCATTAACAAATCTTAATCGCAATATCTGATTGGTGATTGGCAGATGATCAATTGTAATTGAGGCCACGAGGTTCAGTCAGCACTTGATGATCGAAGAGCGCAGAACAGTGCTGGTAAGCGTGATGGATACTTGAACAACTTTTAGCAGTGATGTACCAGAAGCATCAAACTGTTTCATTTGCTCATTCGAATAAGGCATAATTTATAGGATTATAAGGCCCGCTGTTGAGCCCATCGGAGACAAAATATATCACATAAATGTGGTAATGTCTCCAAGAGCTATTCCGTAAGCATAAAGGTAATCTGTGGTTTGCTCAAGACGTTCACTGTCACACTGTTTTGATTTAAACTGTGTTCTCATCTGAACTCGGTATTTGTGAGCCTTCATCAGTGGAAATCAATAACTAAACAGAGGCGGTGCGAGTGAAGGGCGATGCTGATAGCCACACAGTCCCGCTCAAACTTTAGCTCTATTTTCAGGTTTTCACTTGCCCTTACGAGGTGAATACAGTCAACCTCCTGCTATGTCATACCCATGAGAAATCGCATTTTCCAACATTTCACCGTTTAGAAAACCCAAATCAACCTTATGCGTAACAACCTAGATCCTGACAATGCAATGTCACTACCTCAGTATGTTTCAATTCCTGAAATCTATTAATTTGGTCGTTGATCGATGTTCGGGTTGGCCATTGACCAACTAACCTGAAATGTGGCATCCAGCCAATGATGTTTCATCTAATGTAACGTGAACATGACACTGTTCACTGACTGGATATCCCTTATGGAGAAGATACATCGATGCCAACAATGGACGACAGTGTCACTCGATTTCAAAATGTGTACACGCCAACCGATAAGAGAGAAGCAAAATGTGTCGGAAATTCAGAGTCATCTAGGCGCAATTCAGAACTTGGTAGCCAAACCACTTAGTATTTCAAAAAAAATTGTTAACAATTTTATATCCAATAGAACGAGTATCAGAGAATTTGTGAACGCTGGACCATCTCAGAAATGATGCCACCTGAAAACCAACGAAAAAGTCCCGACAGTGAAGGACACCACATTGACAGTCTGCTGCTATAAGGGAAAAGCACGGAAAGTTCCTATGATAGAGAGCATCGTTTGTAACAAGACAATAAAGCTAGCATTATCGTGACTTCAAGGTTTCCAAAGGTTGGTTTCGCTCTTGATTAGACAGATGTGGTATTCAATCTTTCAATGCAAGAGAGAAACAGCCACTCATATGCATTACTTTATAGATTTGCGAGGCAAGTCTAACAGTAACACGGGATATTGTGGACGAGTTTTGAACGGGTTGGCTGCGGTTGATTTATGGGTTTGCTGAATGAGATAGGGTATGATTTTGTTAAAAATACATCGGTAGTCTGAAAAGTTATTTTTCTGAAATTTATTGGGGCACTGGAATGTGGTTATATTTGTTATTGTGGTCACTAAAGCCACGATCCTCTTTGCGGCTGTAAGATTAGCCTTGCTGATGGGAGCGCAATACAGTTGATCTATGGGCTGTCTCAGTAACGTACCAGGTGAGTTGCTAAGACCGAAGCGCAATGCTGAGTAGAATTTTCAGCTGTGGTTCAGTTGCAATTTTGTCGGAAAAAACTGTGTCAAATGGCAATGGGTGATGACAACTCACAAGCTCCTCCACAAACCCTCCTGAATCGTTTGTGGGTTTACGGTGGAAACATCCAGTCGCTTTGTCATCCTTTCACCGCTCGTGAAAACCAAGTCCCAATTATCAATCATTTCAGGATGGACTTAACGGACGGTGACAAAGAGTATTTGGTTTGGTTCAACACGTCAGGTCTGAGTTTTCGGGAAACATCATAAGAATTCAAACGTCTTTGTCCGCTAGGGAGAAACCTGGCCGCTTCAAATATAAAGCAATGCAAGGAGCGTTTTCTTCAATCAGGATTGACTATGAATGGAACCAGTAGGTTCCAGGAAGGGGCCAATGCCAACAAAGTAGTTGAGAAATAATGTGGAAACACTTGTATCTTCAACCTCCAGCTCTCCCAAAGCAAATTAGCTCGGAAGCTCACACATAGTTATTCAACCCTACGAATGTTGCCTCGTTTCTCCTTCCACTAATACAAATTATTCCATGAAGAAGTGATGAAGTAATGGGATTGGTCGGAAAGTATGGTTTAAGCGCACCTGGCTAGTACTACCATGGTTGACTGAGGATGTAATCTGGTCTTATGAGGCCACCTTCTACATACATGGAGGGACTAACAGAATACATCAGGTTTACAGGGCACAAAAGAACCCAATTGATTTAGGTTCATCTACCATGTAACAGAAAGCGGGAAATTGTGTTTTTCTCTTAACTGAGATGGCCGTTTGCAGGG
>UZAN01043018.1:20006-44081 GCA_900618425.1 Echinostoma caproni
GCGCTCAGTATAGCCGTTGTGGTTTCCAAGACAGTGGTTTAACTTGAAAACGCCGATAAATCATCATAGTACAAACGATGAGAAAAATATTCCTGAATCTCGGTGATGAAGTAAAAGTTAATAGTTTGCATAAGAATGAGTTTTCGTGAAGATGACTGCATCGCCGTTCGCTCTGGAGAATCAGATTGTGAAAAGAAGAAACCGACAAAGTTTCCTTAGTTGGTAGAGAACTAGCTCAATGATGAAAGTTTAGCTGTATACTGATAGACCACACCATCTGATGATACCAGGAGAATGAATATCAGGTGATCCGTGAAACGGACCATAGTTATTTTCCTGCACAAATTTGTACATGCCGAGACCAGGGTGATCATGAATGCCTTGAACTCATGTGGAGGCTTGCCCCTGCATTCATTTGGGTTTAAACATGCGACGATAATTAATTGGGCTCATTCGGACATGTGACTTTTTGACAAATGAGACTTACTCGGACAATTCCTTCCTTGGTCGTCCTTGTTTAAGCGGCTAAGGCAGCCAACTGTTTGTCCCACCGCTAAAATTTCTTAGTTTCGTTGTATCGAAAGCAGACATTTGACCGGCAGATTACCCTTCCTGAAAAGCCTTTATCTAATCATGTATACAATAAAAGGAGGCATAATAATGAGGACCCTAAAACTGGTTCAAAACTGTTGAAGAATGGGCTGTTGAATTCGCTAGAATCTGATCCGACATCTTTCACAGATTATGATCCAAAAAGCATTTTTACCAGTGTCGAGACTAACCCTTAATTCAGAGAAGCACGAAACCACAGATTGATGGTCAAGCAGCATTCAAAACTGGGAAAGAATAACCGTTTACTTGAATGTAGTGTAACCGGGAAGTAATTAAACGATAATTTATTGGAAAAATGCAGGACTTTACGATGCTTTAAACAAGGAAGCTCAAAACCTTTAAGAAATACTGGAGTCAGAAACAGTTTTGAGGAAAAGCACAATTCAAGATGCATAAATACTGCAAAAACATTTCAATTTAACAATTAATTAGAATGCTGACCCGAAATACCACACATCAAAAGAGAACTAGCCTAATGACAGAAATATCAAGAGGGAAACTATGAGTTATGGCTTCCAGGTGGATATAATAATCTGCTACCGTATACTTGTTTCACACACCATCCCACTGCCTTGCGGGTCAGGCTTTGTTGAACCGAAGGCTTACTAAGAAAATGCACTGCCCAGGGCAACCTGGTAGTATCGCGCCCACGAGCAAATCATGAACCTTTTTGTTTTTTATTGTACAGTTGTTTGTTTGGCATAGAGTCTGAACTCAGACTAGCGTGAAAAACAAAGGAAAAGAGTGTTATTTCAAACACTTGAGGCAATAGCAATCTCACAGGAACCACTCAGAAGTCTAGTTGGTATTGATAATTTGTTTTCGTGTTTTGAACATGTTTTCCGGTATTTTCTGAAGGCTAATCCTACGAGACAATTCCAATATAAAGTGGATAATTTTGATTGGTTTTGATGAAGTTCGGTTTATCGTGGGATGGAATATTATGTATTAAACACGCCCACGAAATTTGATCAAAAATTCATTCATTCATCCACTGACGTACAGGGGTGTTCCTGGGAATCTTACTCTATTCTAATGGGTTTTTAATCAACAATCAACGAACGGAGTAACTTAAAAATTAACTCAACCAATTGACCAACCGCTATAATTCTTTTTAAACATTAGTTCATTTTGGACAGAGCGAAATGTACAGAGAATGTTCGTTGTCATGACATTGCGTATCAACAATTCCCGCGAGGGTCACACCCGATAGAGGATTGCATTCCATTCTGTCCATTTTCTCAAACGAGGTGAGTCTGCTTAACGATTGCTATTATTAACCGAGCTAATAGATAGTTCAACTGAGAATAGCTGATTGTGAAAGAGTGAAACACACAGGAAAGCGATGCTGGACTAGTCATCATGTCTGATTAGGATTTACTACGCACACACGGTCATCGCCTAATTGCAAGCACAATGAGCGTTTACAATGAAGACTGATAGGTAGATGGATAAACAACTTGATGAGACCGCAATCAGGCTTCGGTTCATCATGTTACGACACCATGGATGTTTTTTTGCACCACCTACTTTCTCACAAAGGTTTAATTTAGAAAGCCCATCTGAACAGCAGATCCCACTTTATACCAGCAGAGCATGTGAAATCATTCGACGACCCAGTTTTGGGATCATTTTCATGATCATTCTAATAACTAAATTAACACAATTAGCGCACACCACTGAACGCAAAATTAAATGTTGCCAGAATGTCGGAGGGAGATGAGCTTCTAATCAACGTTTTACATTTAAGAACGCAAAGTGGTTTTTGACTTTTTGTGTGTAAGACAAGAGCAGAAACCAATAGATAAGTACATACACTGATGCGAATTCACCGCATTTGCTCTATACAGTTAATTTAGACACGTAAATGTTTCCGGGAATCCTATTTTACGTACTGTAATCATCTTTTTGTCAATACGGGTGTAATTGTGCGTTCTTCCACACCCATCATAGAAAAGCCAGCATAGTTGGCTAATACAAGTAGCGTATGATTAGCGACTGTTATATTTACTGTGGTGGTGCGGGACGAACCAGGTAGATGTTTCCCCGTTAGATGTATAGCATTCGATGCTTATGCCCCCAAAATGAACGGTGTTCAACCACGAAAGGCAAAACAAGTGTGCGCACGAAAGGGCATGGTTAATGGTTTCAAAAGCTGAAACTGAAATAAGCTTTCAGATAGGCGTAGCCATGGTGAATGTTCAACGAGTGGCGTTCTGGTTGGTTAGATGTTTATCGGAAGGAAGATAATGATAGTCATAACGGTTGAACTGAAGCGTAGTAGAAAGATCAGCATGTAGAATGCATGCACCAACCAGTTCAAATTCGGAATGGTGAATTTTCTTGCTTGCTATATGAACTTTTATGTTTGCCGATTTTTCTGTTTAAGGGAAAATTGTAATTCCATCCCTGCAGTTCACCTAGAAAGTTAGTGACATATTTCGTATGCATCAAATACATCTACAGCTATGTATAAAATGAAGCATCAAACCAACCGTTACACAAAATCATTCACAAATGAGGTGTAAAATATCTGCAGAAATTAATTTGTGAGACTCAAACAAAAAAAGCCAGCAATACGAAAACGATGATAACGCTAAATAACGTGGAATAAATAGGAACAAAGTAGCTATGCGTTGTCGATATATCGTGCAGCTCAGTGAAAGTGGTTTCCAACAGCAACACGAAGGCCCTAACAAGGGCTGAATAAAGCTGTTTGTGGCTAATGACACGAATTCATTCTAAAATGAATAAGATTTTTTTACCATAATAAGAAAAATTGCAACTTATTGTTTTACATCTGTTGACATTTAAAAACAAATTTTCAGGGGATAATTCCAAGATTGTACCAGGACAACAGTGGCGTAAACTAGACCATGTAATATGGAAATTAGTGATTCATCATAAGACCGAAAAAAAATTTAGTGATTCAAGCAGCATATGTTAGAGATGCCGTTTTCGTGGTAAATTGGCATACGTCAATACCCGACTGCAGTGTCTAACACCTGATCTTACTTTAAGCTGGTGCCTCAAGTGCTATCAGTGAAGGATTAATGGCTTATTTTATCGATAGCATTACGGTAGGATTGGATAATCAGAAAAAATTCAGAATGACATAATCCGGTGAAGTTTATTAGCGGTTAACTCAGAGAACGTGCTTTTGTTGTTGTTGGTGGTGGTGGTTTTTTCTCCTTTGCTCGCATTGTTTGTTTTTCACTTCCCCCAAAACATAATTTATCTCGTGAGTAACCCACACTGTGACTAATTCTGTAAAACCATTAGAAATGAGACTAACACAGTCTCAGAATCAACCAGAAGGAATACGTGCATTTTTTGTTTCTATGCCTTAAATGGTCAAAAGACTCAGAGACGACATTCAGATACTGAATACACGGGAGAATTACCTACAAAAGATCATCGGATATGTTATTACTGTGTGCATGGAAATTGCAAAAGTCAGACAATTTATGGATATACAAGCAAGTAATTTAACTATACAGTTATTCTCTATTAGTTAGTTCGTTATTATTAATTATTATATTATTATTATTATTATTATGGTAACTCTTTTCACATGCATGCGTTTATCGTGTTTTTAGAGTGTAATATATTCCGGTCATACCCTTCGTCCCTTAACTCGTGGTCGAGCGGTTACACCTTCCGCATCGCGCACGTGGCACGCACATTTTAAAGCACTTTACTAACCATCAAGTTCGATGATGTGACATGCTGCACGTAATCACGGCCACTATCACCTCGCTTACATGTGATAGGTCGGTGGTTGTGAGTGCGATGCCTTATGTTATAGGATGATGATTGGTGGAGTGCGTTCAAACTTTGCGCGCACCGCGGATGCGGTGCGAAGGGCGCGATCACCCGGTTTCAAGCAAAAGAGCGTACCACAGTGCTCTGACAGGGCTCTTTCCCATACAAAGATCGAATCGTAGTGTATTGATTGCTACCCCACCACCCCAACTACAACATTAATGAGCGCGATGGCGGAGCCACTATTCTTTTTTAAAATTAGCGGTGCATGCCTCTTCAGAGTATGTTTAGTCTAATAGTTTTATTGGCTCTAGAGGGCAATTCTCAAACCTTACCTTTTATCGGTCTTTGGTTCCTTTTAGTGTATATATTTTGCCTAACCATATGATAAATAAATTCCCTGAGTTTTAGACCACGTAGGAAATCCGCTCTACCTTGATCTATGTTGACTTGAAAAGAGCTGATATCAATTTTCTCACAATCCTTGGAATCTCAAACGCTTGATTTTTTATGCTTATCCTGATTCATGCCTCTCGAATAATCCTGAATGGTTTTATGTAACGCGCCACCTCTCTCTAGGATTCGCTGATCATGTCACTGGGATACTTTCCCATAATTTACAGTAAGATCAAGCAGGAATGTTTTACACCAAGCAGGCGGCTGTGCTGTGCAACAATTTATCCAACATCATGGCTCCATGTCCTCTTTATCATCCTTTGATCAGGATATATTATAAGATCTGATTTTTATCAATTCTTGTTTTTCTCTTACGTATCACTCACTTCCATCTGAGGGAATTCTTTCACCCCTGAGTATGCGGATGTCGTTTTCGGGATGTCCTACCCTAGTGTAATCACTCATTCTACTACACAAGCTGAGTGATTACGTCTCTCCTACAAAATTGGAACGTGAATGTTTCCAAAGGCGCTAATGTTCTGTTTTCGCTGAATAAGGGCAATGACTATGATAAACTTCTGATTCATCGTGTCCGTATTATCAGAAAACTTATTGTTAGTCTTGAGGTAAAGTTGAACCACTGCAGCTTTTCCAAAACAGGCAAAAGGTAATCATTTCATACTTCCCGTTTCAAACTGTTCTCTACTCCCTTGCGTGNATAAGCACCTTATTCCTGCGTGCACACCGCTGTTTGTTTTTATGGTTCCGGCGTGATCTCTCTTGGTATAATGCTTTTAAATTCCAAACTTATCTTCACGTCCTCAAACACTTATCCAGATGCTAAAGTATTCCTTGTAGTTTCAGTTTCGGTTTGTACAACCATTAACCACGCATATTCGTGCGCCGGTTTTGGTTGCTGTCTTTCGGCTGAACATTTGGATGAAGAATAGGAGAAGAAGGACAAGTTAAAAGTGGAGTTGAACAGAAAATGGAAAAGTTCAGTGGTCTAAAGTTGCAAAGAAATTGAGATGCACGAACGCCACTGTTTGCTACACCCAGCCATATCACTCAGTCTCTAATCATCGGTGACCATGATCCCGAGGTCCCCAGCAAGGGAGCCTAACAGGATCTATGTGACCCAGTCTCCTGGTTAAGGTTTTCATATCCTCCTGCCAGGTATTAGCTTGATCACCCTTGGCTTTTTCCACTCGGTGTCTGCTTCGGTGAACATCGCGCGCTGTGGTAACCTATCTAGTGACATGCGTAACACACGTCCCAACCAACGTAATCTATGGAGTTCGACCACTTGCTCCAGCGGGCGATCGCGGATACCCAAAACTCTGCGCCACACCTTAGCATTGCTCATCCGGCTACCCCACCAGATTCGTGCAATGCTGCGTACACAGCGGTGTTGGAACACCGGCAGTCTGTCTTTATCTTGTGTTCTTAATGCCCAAGTTTCTGCACCGTAGAGCAGGACTGGCCGAAATGTCGCCGCATACACTCGACCCTTCACAGACAACCGGATGTCGCAACGGCGCCACAGATGTCTCAAGTTGGCAAATGCCAACCGAGCCTTCTGTAGGCGAGCAAACACTTCATCCGTGATGCGTCCACCGGGTGAGATCTAGGTACCCAAACACACATTTTATTTTTAAACACGAATGCGTAGCAAATTCTGTTGGATATAAATACATCCCATTCTATCACTTCACTTTGGTATCATCAAATTTATTTCCACCCCTTTCACTCACTATTATCTGGGACTTATTTATGCAAGCCCTAATTCCCACTGCGCTCATGTTCTTCTATATAGAGGATCGATTTTTCAGCAACTCTGAATAAATTGCACCCAAACTAACAATTATTTTGCATCGAATAAAAACCATTGTTTGTGTTGTGCTCAACTAGTCATACATTTCGATACCTTATTTATTCGTTTTGGAAGGAATGTGTCGCAGTTGTGTTCGCCCGGCGGAATGACTTAACCTGATAGTCACATTTAGTGTAGGTCTACACAAAATAACTAGAAAACCCTACGTTGATCCAGCTGACTTCTGTGGTTAAACCTACATGAACTTTTCCCCATAGACTAGGGGTAAGTTCAACTCTTGTCAGCAAACTGCTGGCACGGCAAGCACTGGTCGATAAAATCACCGTGGAAAGATAACTACATTAATTCGACAAACCATCCGATTCACTTTAAATCGCTTCAGCAGACAAAGTACAACTTCCCTAGCACTATTGGTAGACCTATCTTTGGTGTGAAATATTGCGTGCCATCGTTCGCTTTACCAAACGTTGTAGTTTCCATCCTGACCTTATCTTTGGTGAAAAAAAGACGAATAACTGCCGCTGCGTGCGTGTGCTTACTGCTCCGGATTAGCTAGTATAAATGGGAGGCCAAACACGGAGATAAGAGGCTCTTGTTTAATCTTGCTGGACGATATCTACATCAGGTCGTATAGTTTGCTTGAAATTAATAAGTGGTTAAATATAAGACAAATGAACCAAAAGAGAGAATGTTTCGAAAAAAAATTCTTTGGAGGTTTACACTATAGTCAAATTCTCTGAAATTGCAGGAACCTAATTTGATTTACCGACTTGTTCAATAGTAAATGTAGGTGAGGTCATCAACATTATACAAAATATTAAGTCAGAATAAAGAAAATATATGCTGAATGTTATTAACTTAGTTAAGTATGGGGAAAAGTAAAAGGTTTAAAAAAAGTTATGCCAGTAGCTGACTCCTCTTGCTCACAGCTAATTGTGGATAAACCAAATTCGGATACTGAATAGATCATCTCATCAAATAGAAACAGATAGATAAGGCTAAACACAAAGCTTTTTCCCACTATCAAACGAGGTGCAGGTATGCCCGGATTAATTGTGAAAAACGAATAAAGTCTTGAACAGAAGCTATTTTTGGATGCGTTTTCATACGAACTAAAAAGCAATGCTAAAGAAACAGATAGCTCCATGGCAGTCGTAAAGTGGCGTAGGTCATCATCGCATCGGTTAGCAGGCTATGCCTTCGAATCTCACAACCGTTCACTTACTTTCCCACTACTGTACATCTCCAGACAGGCCTTGATCGACTGCAGCCCAATTCGAGAAAGCCAGCTACACCAACGTACTTTCGTGAAAAAGGACTTTAATGAGTTCTTGGCCACCAGTATTACCATTGCCATGTTACCTAACGGATCAGCAGTCATCTTTTGCTTTTCATGCTTACGGAAACGTGCAAGGGGATTACAGCTGGTAAACGTTCATTCAATTAAATTAAATGACTTTTTCTCCAAGGGTATGCATGATTTTCGGCATGATGATAATAAGTCAAGTCCTTGGGGCCACCGTGTGGAAACCTGGATGCACCAAAGGAAGACAGAGATGACAGTCTATTCAACCCTTCATTGCACGATACGGCTTTTCTGCTCGCTGATTCTTGTAATTCAGGTCCACCGTCCACAGGTGAAGCACTGTGGAGCGGACAGAATAAAGACACCTCAGACAGTGCAGTAAAATTCCTACTTGAAAGAAGAGTACCTTACTTTAAAACACGTTGTTTAACCCCAACGGTGAAGACCCGAGGTGCCCACCATACGTAAAGCGATGATGCGCAGATAACGGTTATCAAAACGGACAATCGTTGAACATCAATTATTCGGAAAGGCCTAAGTTCGCAGTCACGGAACAAACAATATGTTACAAAATTGTATCCAAGCCCATCCAATGTAACGGATATCTCTCCGTCGCTCAAAATACCAAAAAATAGGTAATGAACTCCCGTCTTTATCGAGCTAGCTATTATGCAACTGCCAAGGTACTCAAGTCAAGTCAAAAAATGCTTCATGCAACTAAAAGGCGAATTTTCATAAATTTATGAACTTGTAGATTGGAAAAATAAAATAAATTGCGATCAACAAAAAATAGTCCAGGAAATTCTACACTGTAGTAAATGAGAAACCACTTTTGACCACTATTAAGGTCTCCCCTAAAACAATGCAGGCAAACCTTTTTATCCTGTTTTCGTCTAACTCCTTCTATTGAATATACAGTGATACAAATTTCAGGAAGGAGGAAGTGGTTAATCTCACCGCAGCATCAAACAAATGTGAATCTGTCTGTGTGAAAGATGGATATTATTCTGTGCGTAGTGACCGTAACTGCGTGAAAATCACGGCTGCATTTTCTTGTGTCCCACCCAGCTAGTTACATGTACGCAAACACACCCGCACATTGCGACTGCTCCATCATTTCACACCGTCTTGTCCCTCTCATCTATTTCATTAAAAAAATTAAATTCCCTCTGATCTTCTCCACAATCTGATTGGAGAGTTTTCCGCGATTTGCGCAACTTGACCCCTCAACCCGTCACGAGAATGAGAAAATACCAATGAGAGTTGTACGTGGGCCTACATTTGTGGATATTGCACTCAGTACCTAAGACAAGTTCGATGGTTTATTATTTATTAGACTGGACCCGCTTAGAAAAATGGTGCCTGTATGAGTCAAGCGTTGGTCCAGTGTCATCATCGCCTAAACTTTTTTCATTCCCAATTTTCCAGAAGGCGCATCGGTCCACTCCTATTGTGGTTCTCTATCAACACTTAAACAGCATTGAGTTGATAGCTTGTCTTCCCCCTTTGCAGACCCGACAATCACACGATCGATCGGGTTCGTTCATCGATCGTTCGGATGGTTCAGCTGTACCAACGGACGTGAAACTCATCCGGTGAACCCGAGCGAGAGGTCATCACACGGATGGATTACAGGTGACAACAAGGGCGTCACAAACATCACGAACCGGTGCTCAAACAGTCCCGTGTCGGGCAAGGGATCAAGGGTCGAGTTGCGCGAATCGCGAGAAATGATCCAATCCGATTGCAGATAAGGTTAGAGGGAATTCAATTGTTTAAGGTCACAGGTGAGAGGGACAAGATGTGAAACGACGGTGCAATCGAACTGTTTATGAACACGACATCGAGCGACTGATCGGCACAGTTAACAGACATGTGCCCGCGAAGGAACACGCACGCTCTCCCAACGCGAATGAACTTTAACCTTGGAATTTATCAACGGACGGATTTCTTGTACGCTGTTCGTCTGCTAACATGTTCACTTGTGGTCTCACAGTCGTGCTTACTGAAGTGATTATCTGTATGCCAATATAAGGAAATAACTACAATACTGTACTCTCCTTGCACTCGGGTGCATATAATCTTCAGTGAAACACAGTTGCGTTTCANAGTTTCGGCGCTGTTTGCAACTGCAACCCACGGTATGATTAACAAGTAGGCCGCCTGAATTTCGTATTTAGGCTTTCAGCTAAAAATAACCAGTTGTTGCAATTCTAAAAGTGGAAAAGATGGCACTACCGCAGAAGAACGAATCAGCTACTCAATACAATTTAGATTTCATAACGAATTGTTTCAGTGAGAATTCGAAAATGATATTATGGAGGTCGATACACGAACACGTGGGATGGGTTAAGTTGGTATTTGAGTCGGTGTTAAGTAATGATACGAAATTTTGTTTCTTAACTCAGAGTAGGCGTCAACTTGTTCGGCACACAAACTAAAATCTGGGAATCACAGCTGATTGTTGCTAGACTACGTATCCCACATAAATCCTATCTTCATTGCATCAGCGAATACACAGGAGAGTAGTAAAGGGGTAAAAAAAAGAAGACATTATTGAAAGAAAGTCGCTTTCTATTAATAATCTGGGAAAACGTGACACAATCTTCCCAGTTAGAAATAAAATTATTTCAGCCTCCGGGTAAAAGTCTGAACAGGTATGTATGCATGTACGTATGTATGCGTTTGTTTGTTTGTTTATTTGTCTGTTTGTTTGTGGGTGTATGTGTATCTATGCCTGTGTGAAAAATACACATGCATGTAAACATAAACCTAATAAAGAAAATTTTTTTGAAAGTGACCTCATGCAATTTACATTCGCTTTTTTATGATTCACAAGTTTACAGACGGAGGCGCGGAATGGTTAAGGATGAGGTTGCATCCAAGATGAAAAGTAACATTCGAACAGATATGTTTACTTCGCAAGTTTCACATTCAGACTGATCAGAAATAGTGATATTAATGAAATCATAATAATTACACAATGATAAAAAGAGATAAATCATGACAGTGAGTTGTAAAAATGATAAGACATTACCCTGTAATACAATGGAATCGTTGAGTGGTGCCGCTGACTATTTTACTAAATTACCACATTGATTCCGTGAAAGAAAGGAACCACTTAAACACAAAGCCTCAACCCCTTACACCAGTGGAATGGTGGCTTCAGTTATACTATACGCCGAATGGTCAGTCATCTCAGTGCTTCCTGCCCTGGGATGACACCGCAAGTTCACAATCCCAAGCCACTGACAGTTTTTGGATGTATGAAAATCACCACAATTATTGGTTATCTGAATGAACATACATGCAAACAGAAACAGCATCCTTCCCTTTTCTTGCTCGCTTTCTAGTAAATCGGGCACTAATTATTACAGGTTTGGTTGAACACCTCATGAGTTATTTTATTTATTCATTTTTTATCCGTCACTATCATCTTCTTGTATGCAGTTTTCTGTCGTTCTTTTAGTTAACCTATTGACACTCGGAGGCCATCCACCTCAATTCTACTGTATTATCGTGAAAAAATCGCTCAAACTTCACCCTACGGGTGCATAGAGCTTACTGTGACTTGACTTGACCTCAATGTCAAGTGGTTATTTTGAGTCCGTTTTTATATTGACAGGTTTTCAGATTTCTTAGCGAGAATACTCAAGCATAAACTAAATCAAGTTCAGGTAGCATAGAACAGGGCGGCAGATAACTGCCCTGAATCATAAATAGAAAGTTTTATGATAGATATTCCAAAAAACAAAAAAATCCTTGAGGTTTCTTGATCTGATTAATTGTTGTACAACGTCTTCACCAAATTTGATTATTTGTATCCAACCCTCCGTTTCATTTTTATGGTTGCTGCGTTGGCGGCATAATTATTCACGAAGCGGTATATATATATATATTAATCATTTCGGCATTTATTCTATCGATGCACCGTGCTAAGGAAAAGCAAGCGACGAAAACTTGGCAGTTTCACACATTTTTTCCTTATCTATTTCTATTACAATCAAGGATTTAAAAACTCCTCTAAACCTCGTGGTGCGCTCAGTGAATTCTGTGAAATAAAACATTCTGCAAGAATTTGTACACAGTAGCGGTCTTGAATTCAATAGACAGGGTTGTTGTTGTTCAAAGTGAAGCAAACTATCTTGGTATTTTCAAGGGCTTTTGCCACCTATCAGTTGGATTGAATGTACTCTAAACTAAACATAGATACCTAATAAAAAGTGAAGTAGAGTCAGTTAGAAAACCATCTTAATGCCAGAAAAACAAAAAGGTCATCAAGAAGAGACTGCACATTGACGTGGTGTGATGGCTTGCGTGCCTTCATGACCCTGCGAGCATACAGGATGGCTTTTCCCAACAGCAGATCCAAGCATGCTTGAAAGATCAATGGGTAGAGGCCAAACAAAGCTCAGTCTCACAAGGTCAGCTGCTTTGGCGCCTCCTGGCCTACTTTGTCCAACCGACCTCGCCACTGGGGAGGTCACTCCAGCAAATAAACGCGGTGAGGGGCAGCTTACCGATCAAAACGGACCGCTAGTCGGACATAGGAGGCGGGTACATGAGGATTCCTCTCGACGGTAGGAGTCTTCAAATCTAATTAAACCACGTATTTTTCCTGTCAAATACCAACTCCCCGCACAAGAAACGACACCATCTTACCAGGAAACCGCCAACGCTTTTCACAACGACAGAACCAAATGAACCATATCGCCATCAGTTTCCGCTGGAGGGGACCCATTCAAAACATCTACTCTCACCGATCAACATCTATGGATACAAACTACGCTTCGTTACGAGTCAAATTCTCCCTATGCCTAGCAAACAACCGCAATAAAGCCACCGGTAACGGATAGCTACGATGCAGTGTTATCAGCAGTTGAAACCTGCCTTCGGAGAGGAGCTCTCTGACCACCTATCAGTTCAACCACCAGGCCAAGGACTCAATAAACTCCGGAAGCAAATCAAGGATGATCCAAATGTCAATGAAAACAAAGGTGGACTCTAGCGCAGGCCCAAAGTAAAAGCGATGGATCTCGTCAACCTCGGCCCTGAAACTTCTCGCTAAGATCATACTCTGTCGGTTTTCTGCCGCACGTGAAGAGTGCAAGCGTGAGAAACAGGCTAGTTGCAAACCTGGAGCACCGACACCTTTTGTAGACCCAACATCTTTATCTTTCTCGATCTGGAAGTGGCCATCGACTCAGTCGACCGCTCTACACTCTGGCGCTGCATTTTCCTAAAGGATGTGCCTGAGAAGTTTATTTCAATTCTGCGATCTCTTTATACTAACGGCCGAAGCCGAGCCCAAGCTTACGGCACTTTTTCGCCCGTGCTCATCAAGGAATGTGGTGTTCGTCAGGGTTGCATTCTTTCCCTTTTTATTTAACTTTTTTATAAATTTGATCATGGAAATAGACCAATCTTCGTGCGCGGATAGCGATACCGAGTTGTCCCGGGTGACAGATTGTCCGATCTGCAATATGCAGATGATATTTTATTGTTAAGTGAAGATTCGGGCAATTTGTAAGCTTTTCAGGATAGTTTGAGTGTGATTAAGAGTGAATAAGCACAACCACGTTCGGTATGCGTTTTGCACCTTCAAAGTGCGAAATGTTGCAACAAGTTTGGTTAGTCCAGCACCCAGCCTCACTCTTACTGGGGAAGTGAACAAGTTTTGTTATTTGGGCAGTAATATTTCACTCGGTGGACGCATCACGGATAAAGTGTCAGGTCTAATACAGAAGGCTCGGTTAGGATTTGCCAAATCGAGACATCTGTAGCACCGCCACGAAATCTGGCTGTCCGTAAAAGGTCGAGCCAGTGCTGCGGCAGTTTGACCAATTCTGCTATATGGCGGAAAAACTTGACCCATAAGAAACCAGGATAAAGGTGGACTGTTGGTGTTTGAAAACCGCTGTCTACGTCGCATTGCACGAATTTCGTGGAGCAACCGGACGAGCAACATTGAGGTTAGGAGCAGAGTTTTAGGTAACCGCGGTCGCCCACTGGAGCAAGTGCCGTACTCCATAGGTTACGTTGTTCGAGGCATGTGGTACGCATGTCGCCAAACGGTTTTCCACGGCGCGCCATATTTGCGGAGACAGGTAGTGTGTGGTATAAAGCCAAATGTGGTCAAACTAAGAGGTGGCATGGGGGTAATAACATCCTAACCAGGAAACTTGGTCGCATAGGTCCCTTTAGGTGCCCTAAATGGTGACCTCGGGATTACTGTAAGCAATGGTTGGAGACAGTGAGTGATCTAACTGAGTGTCGTAAACAGGAGCGTTCTCTTCTCTTCCTTCAGTTGTAAACTTAGTCTACTGAAGTATTCCATTTTCTCTTGGACTCTACTTTCAACTTTCCTCTGTTTCTCCTATTGCTCCATCCAAATGGGTAGCCAAAAAAGAGCAACGAAAACTGCCGCATGAAAGTGCATGATTCATGGTTGTACAAACTAAAACAGACTGTTTGGAATAATCAAACCAGGCGCCGGATCCCTGCTGTTATGCATGCATTATCAGTGGCACTGAGCCAACACGACAGGATTCCATGAATATAACGATTTTTCTATCTGCCCCTAGTAGACCAGAAACGTGTCTTAATTAGCCAATCACTAAACCATATATGTGAACCGTACCATAATTTTTGCTGTTTTTCACATACGTCCTTGGTCAGTTTTATCAATTTGACTCCATCGGAATATGTCCTATTTCTTATTGGTGCGAGTTCAAGCAACAAGGACCTGATGTGATGTTGTGTTTTAGTTGATTATATCACCAATAAGATTTATGCTGCTTCATGAGCAATCAGCTTATTGGGGCGATTTGAACAAATACAGCCATTTACGTCACTTAGTCTGGGCGTTTTGGAGTATGGAGATTATGCTTCCTCTTCCGAAACTTTCGTTACTTGTATATATGACTTTTTTCGTATCAATCACTATGTCCATGGAACAATGCCAGGAGAGTGTGGATATGTGACCCGATCGTATGCACAGTTAAAATTACACCACCGAGTTAGATCGTGGAATACCTCGGTTGGGAATTACGGTCGAAAGTGATAAATGTCGTTAATTACATCATTACATTCAATTTCTGTACCACTGGACAGTTCTTGCAGGAACAAGTTAGGTACTTTGAAATGTGATAATAAAACAACAGCGTATATGAAACCATGAGGTTTTGGGATTCTGATCACAGATAACTCAGGGTCAATAGAATGTAGTTCATTCTTCTGACATTCCAAACTCCTCCTCCGTCATAAAATTCATTATTTTAAGTAGTTTCTCTTTATTTATAGTGCACATATTTAAGACTATTAGGTTCAGTTATTTTATCGTAGCCATTTGAATAAGCCTTGAGTATTCCCTCTCAAAGAATCGATAAACTGTGAAAAATGTTTCACAAAGTAAAAGGGGAAAAGCGAATATGCCTTCCTTAAAAAACTCTTAATCGGATTAATATCCAACAATGTTGTTTAGTTACTCCAACCGTTTATTGTCATGAATCGGAGCTATCCTTCTAAACTTCTCAAGTGGTGTTACTTTTGTTTGTGTCGCGGTCTAATTCTAACTGTTAAGCCGTTTTCTGGAAGGTATTTGACACCTCCATTAAAACAAAGATACAACAGTTAAGAAACCGCGCTTTTGGTATAGTGGTCATCATTGATTTTACTTTCATTTTATATATTGAGCATACAAATTTACAACCAACATTCAAGAAGGCCGCGGACATAAAACGGCTCCTGCGGAAATACAGAAATAAGTATGTGACTAACGGAATCCGGAAAATTTAAAAGCTTCTTCCTCAAGCACCAAAAGATTTTTTTCTCACCAGAAACTCATGGAAACGTTATTTAACTATCTCGTTGCCGAATAGTTGTAAGTTGGATGTACCTTTGCAGTATGACACCCAAAAATATTTTCCATTTTGCTCCGTATTTCACTAACTGTTCTAGCACACAGTAGAAGTCGCATTTTCCAATATATCCCCACTTTTTAGCAAACACAAACTAATCTTATGCGCTACAACTTAGCTCCTGACTATGCAATGTCGCTGCCTCAGTATGTCCCACTTCCTGATACTTACTCACTTGATCGTCGTACAACCTGGGCCGAATGATCAACTTGCTGTGTTTGTGTGATGCACTTGTACTTTGTACTTTGCATCACGTGTTGAACTTAAGCCTTCACTAAGGTCATGAATAATGACGGCACCGATGCTCACCAACGCTGACCACAACGAATGTTTTGATCGGTTTCAGCACGCAACGACAACAAAAATCGAACAAACGAATGGATGTGTACAGACACTAATGGTGCAAATTTTTCAACAGAAAATCGTCAATAAATTGCACGCTGACCGATCAGAGTTGGAAATATGGGAAATAATTCAATGTATGAGTATATCTTTAACAGATAATTCACTTGTTTTGGACTATATGGCTTCTTTTGAAAGTGACTTCACCATGGAATTCAGCTTCAGGCAGGCAGGTGGTCGGTTTCTGCTCGA
Source organism: Echinostoma caproni (assembly GCA_900618425.1). Classification (NCBI taxonomy): domain Eukaryota; kingdom Metazoa; phylum Platyhelminthes; class Trematoda; order Plagiorchiida; family Echinostomatidae; genus Echinostoma; species Echinostoma caproni. Next base: position 36,433 of record UZAN01043018.1, read on the forward strand.
CTTGGATTCCGTACTATTTGAGTTGTCTAGCTGTCATTTCCGAAACGCTCTTGATGTACGGTAGGGTTCTTCCCGTTTCTGATTCTCTGTATGCTCTTTGTTTCTTTCTTTGAGTCAGATTTCTTTCGATGAAGTTACCGGTGCAATCGCTGCGAGCAAATACTCTGAACAGATATACTTCTCCTTTCTTTTCAGTGTGCCGGTACTGCATTGTGTTCGAATTCTTCCAAACTGGGTCCTGACACAGTATCTTTTGTAGCTGTTTGGATAATCACTTTTGATTGTTAGGATTTGATCTGTATGCGTTGGTTTGCGGGAGATCATTATCTGCAGGTTTCCTAATGGTGTTCCGACGAGAAAGATGCTCAAGTATGCCCGTTGTTAATCGTTCTCCGTCTCCATTGCAAATTCGATATCGTTCAAAATATTATTATGGATTTTGTGTGATTATTATAGCCAAAACAGTTGTTTATTATAGTGAACGCTATATACTCAATTATGTATGTAATTAGAAACATTGGGAAGAAGAATTGATGTAATTAACATCGATCTGATTGATTTTGTCACAAATTTCTCGATCAATTTTCCACACTACCTATTTCTCTACGACTTTGAATTATTGTTATTACTATCTTTAAATGTCAACGAATTATTATCGAGCAAATCTTTTACATGTTTTTATGATATCACAAATGACTAACTGTAAGATCACACTAGTCAAATAATACTTTGGCATTGATCTCTGGTTGATTAAGAGTGGGGGACATTTTGAAGGTATAGCATATCTAACTATGTAGTAATAATAATAATAGTAATAATAATAATTTATTAATAATACATAACGTACGCTTGAAAAAAATCGTGGTGCAAAGACGAAAATAACGAATACCGGGGAGGAAAATGAAGAGAAATAGATTAGAAAAAATAACAAAAACGTCAATGTTTATTTTAGTTCAACCGCTAATTCTTGACGATTTTTATTGATTTTCGTTATCTTTTGGTTCTTTGTGCGATGTGGGATTTCAATAATAAGACCAAATCAGTTCAGTTCAGTTTTTACAACCATTAACCATGCACTTTCGTGCGCCGGTTTTAATTGCTGTCTTTTGGTGCCCCATTTGAATAAAAGAGCAGGATAAAGATTAGAATGTTGAAAGCAAATTAAAGCGGAAGATGGAGAATTCATATAGAATAGTGATTGGGGAATAATGAGTGAATGCACGAGCGCCACTGTTTGCGACACCCAGCCATATCACTCAGTGTAGCTAACCATCAGTCGACCATCATCTCGGGGTTAAGAATACCCCATCACAGTGATTTCACACGTTGCTGAAACAACCGAGGTCCTCAGCCTAGCCTAATGGGGCCTATGTGATCTAGTTTCTAGGGTTTTCATACCCTCGTGCCAGGTCTTAGCTTGACCGCCCTTCGTTTTTTTCCAACCGCTACCAGCCTTGGCAAACATCGTTCGCCGCGGCAACCTATCTGGTGACATGCGTAACACATGCCCCAATCAACGTAATCTATGCGGGTCGATCTCCGTAAGCGTCTCGTGGGACAAGATTCGGTGATAGACTGGCAGACAACAAAATTCCTTTGAAGTTTGTTTCTCATAGCTGCTGGTAGACGCATGCAAATACCACGGTGTTCTGTAGCCACAAGAGGGTTCACAGCTATTCAGGATCTGCACCTCATTAACTTGAATTCGGCGGTTTGGTCGCGTTTTTGTTGATGCCAGTTTTTGGTTTCCTCTACCGTGTATTGTTGGTTAAAATTGAAATTGGCTACCAAAGAAGGATTAGTGGTTGAGTTCTTACTTGGAATCGCATAATAAATATGGACAACCTCGATTAATGATTTAAAGAGGTGATCTGCAGGGATTTTCATCAACTGAATAACTAAGTAGCAATTGGAAAGGGCCTAATTACTTGTGCTCGCGACACATATTTCTTAGCGGCCTGTGTTACAGGTAGTACGAACGAACTTGTGTTAAACCACAAAGGCGAAAACCTGCATATGCAATAACTTGTATGAAACCATTGTCCGTGCCTGAAAGGACGCGTATGTCCGTGTGAGGAAAATTCCACCAACGGCCGACACCTAAAATGCTTAAAATGACATGCGATCAAATAAAACGAAATTCTTGGACTCTTTTGATCGCAAAGTTTTCGCGCCCTGACTGTAGCTTGGATATATATGAACTTTGATTTCGACTTCTGGACGTGATGTGGGTACCCTTTTCCAGATTTAACTCAGTTTGTTGATGAGATTGACAAATTTAAAATGGGTAATTTCATGAGTACAAATTGCAAATTATTCGTTGCTTTTTCTGGTCGGTTGTACTGCTATTTAGTAACCAGTCTGAATAATCTTATCAAGCAATCATCTGCTCTGGGACGGAAGTAAATGTAACTAACCGCAAACAGCAACTACCTTGTTGTAACTTTAGATACACAATTGTACCACTAAGCCTTCTTATTACAATCCGGTGAAGAGCATAGATCATGTGCAACTAGACCAGCTAGACTGCAATATTGATCATGCGTGTCACGGTTAGATTCGGCCACATCCCGTTGGTCCTTGAAGAGTTGGGTACGTGTTTAAGGCTTTACTCCGGTGTTTCCATATGATGCAAGTAGTTAGCTAGCCTTTTAGTGTAGTACATAAATGCAAACTACCAATGCTGGAACACCACTCCCAACGCATATTTGAAGATTGTGGCGGACAATCGTTCGAGTGGTGCCGCATTAAGACGGAAACGACTGGGTCGCAAATACTTGGTTTTCATAATTTGCCGTGACTGGGGCGTGTTTACCACATGTTTATTAGCGAGGCTTTCTAAGCATGCAATTTTTCCGGGATAGGTAGTGATCGAAAGAAGTCCAAGTGTGATAAGACTGTAACCTGGCTTGAAGGTATGTAAGCCTCGAGGCAGGGCATTAGTTGTGTTGTTCCTGCTGGGATTCCCGCTCAGATAGCCAAATCAAAAATTATCGACAGACGGAGCTATCGCTGAGTGCATTAAACATCAGTTCTCCGGTATCTACTGGCTTTCTAGACGCATCTAACTAATCATCATCATCATCGTCATATTCAGTTTTTTGGTTTAACCGCATTATTTTATTCCATAGGTCGATCAAGTGAGGTAATGAATGATAATAATCAAACCACTGCATTAACTGTAGGACTAATGATTATGATCAAAGACTAAAACGGCACAGAGATTATATATATATATATATATCATAGAATAAGCCCATAGACATAATCAGAACACAGGTTGTAGGCGAATATATGTTTTCGTGAGTCCTTTATCAACCAGTACAGTCACATTTTTGTGAGAAAATAACGAGGTGTTGCGTTAGGGTCAAATATTCTCTCTTGATTTTATGTCCCTGTTTACTAACGTAACTCTGTTCGAGAGAGTAGACTTCACCTGCGAATTCATTATGAGTGAGAACATGGGTATACCAGTTGACACTCTCAAAGAATTGATGCTCAAATGCACGTTCAACGTGCAATTCTTGTTTGGTAACGCCTACCATCACCAAAAGGATGGAGTCGCAATGGGGCCACCCTTAGGGGCAGTCCTTGGAGATATTTTCATGACAAAATTAGAATCCGGTCCTCCGTACACAGTCATCAATAATTTCGATCACTGCTACCTGGACGATACTTTTTGTGTTTCCGATGAAATTTTGCACCTCAACGATGTGTTGTTGAACTTCAATATGACACAATATGACACGCTTTATAGTTGAGAAGGAAGAAGATAACGAAGTATGATTCCTGCACGTTAATTTAACGAGACGTTTGTAAGGTGCATCTAACAGCCACATGGAATGGACAGTACACGAACTTCCATAGTTTTGTACCACTCGCTTACAAACGTAACTTAGTGCGCTGTCTTCTATTCAGAGAAAGATACATCTGTTCAGAAGACACTTTGGAAACAGAATTAGCAGTTATGCGAAAGACTCTGTCATAAAATGGCTACCCGGGAATGTTCACAGATCGCAACTGGTCTGAAAGAACAAAACAGGTTGTTGCAGACAGAGCTGAGAAAAAGACTTTGATCATCAAACTTCCGTTCAAAGGGGATCCAGAAGCTGAAAGGGTTAGTAGAGTCCTGAGTGCCGCAGTCAAAACAACCTTTAATGCTGCCAAACTCAAATGCGTGTTCTCGACATCACTCGTCATCCACAACAAAGATTAGTTGCCTTTGTTGACCTCGTCAAAGCTCACCTACCAATTCAAGTGCACTTGTGGTACCACTGATGTAGGTTGTATGACAAGGCAGCTATCTAAGCACATCAGGGAACATCAACCCACTTGACTTAGACATGGAGGAATCGGAGTTACTTCCAATTCCATTGTTGCACACTTCGTCGAAACTGGACATAGGGTGGATGCTAATTCGGCTTTCGCCATCATTTATCACGCCCCATAACACAAAGCTGTTCGAATTAAAGCGGCAGCCACAGCCGAACCAATCATCATCCGCCTGTTGAAGCCAGAATTGTGTGCTCAAAATCACTTGTTCGCGCACTTAAACTTCCCTGGCTCAAGCGGACAACATTACGCATGAGCTTTGCGATGACCCAAATCAGTTTTCAACGCTTACGTAGCCCGTTCTTTTCTGAGCAAGAGACCTAGGGACAAATGTGTCCCTACCCCACCCCTTTGCCATAATTATTTGACCTCGACTATCTGACTCCAACACAACACCTTCCCGTTATTTTCTCACATAAATGCGATTGTGCTGGTTGATGAAGAAATCAGCGAAGACATATGTTCGCCTAAAACTTGTGTTCTGATATATATATATATATTCATTATGAGCAAACAAATTACCTCGTGACGAATTTTTTTGGTTTCAGAATGGTCTTTCGAGTTTGGCTTCGTTATACCGGGATCGACAAACACATGGCAGTCCTTGATACAAGCAGACACTGCTGATCGCATGATTCCTGCGAAACTATTAAGGCAAGCGATAGACTCTTTTACTGTTTCATATGTTAAAATTATGCATATTTCATTTTGTTCTCACTGCAACAGAACTACCCTTGTTTTTTTAAACTTTTTTTTATTATACACCGGTTGTGTGTTGAACAGTAAATGGATAAGCCCCATCGTTACGAAGATCTGCTGTTTACTCGTGGAAACCGGAAACATAAGGCCTTAGATTTTGAGTGGCGAACCAAATAAGACCCTTCTAGGTTAGGCGTGGCACTGAGCCGGACGGCAGCTTTGCTGCCTACTATCAAAAAGGTTTGCAGTAACGAGGCTGTAATCACTTACCCTAGAGCCTAAAACACGTGACTGTGACTTAAACTGTTTGACCGCCACTTTTAAAACGCGAAAATGCGCCTATTTCTCTAATAGAAAGAGCCTTTAATATGCTAATCATATCGCGTAAACTGCTACCGCTGTCCAGCCTCATTGGACATCTATCTCACCTAAGGGTTTTGCCGAGGTTATGTTTGTGAGCTAACCATGGGCCGAAATTTACCTACCTCTTGTATTCAATACAAACCTCTGGGAACAAACTGGGATGCAATCAAACAATTACGTGGTCTGGAGGATTAATACTATTACCCAATGAAATGACGAAGCTTGGAATTGCATCCAAGGTGCTTTATCTACAAAATGTTCCGTCACCTATGCAACACCGGCTGCATGTGCCATAATGCTCCAGAACTGCTACCCATTCGGTCATGTACACATTACCATTCGCTTTACATTTAAAAGAAGAATATAGTTGTGGTGGACTACTATCAGCTTAGTCCCTGACTATCCATTCAAAAACTTTGTTGGTTGAGTGGCCAATACTGACTGCTGCTAAACACACACAAACACGTGCACATGTCAATCTGATTCGGTATATTTATAGATTTATTTGTTTTAGCCAATTTGGTTTCAGCATTGAGTTGACCGCGCTGACTGTTTTGTAGCCTGCTTGATTACCCGATGTAATCACATAGATAGCATGTAGTGCATGCATTTGCCGTTTTCGCTTCCCTGGTCTACCGGCTTGCTTAAACGTGTGCTACCTTTTTGGCATTTGCCAAGGTAACTGCTCACGCACTAATAAAGGTAGTTACGCGCAATACTTTCCCTCCAATGACGATCATAACAGCTGTCACCCATCTTTTCGATTTGTGACACAGGAAATAAAGCAACCACAGAGTGCTATAATAAGTCCGCAGCTGTCGATTCGTTATTGAATCTTCCTGTCTTCCAACTGCCAATCATAAGGTAATTTGGATTGCAATCTGGAAGATTTCTTCCTCAAAATTATTCACAGTTCATCTTCACGTCACCTTTTGATTTATGCATGACTTCTTTCATCCTGGACATCTAACAGCGAACATGGTGTGGTGAGGTACACGATGATTACACAATTTGTATCCTACCTGGCAAAGCCTACTCATCTGAATTTGCTGTGAAAACAGAATTCAGCCGAAGCACTCCCTAACGCGAGACAAATGAGTCCAGATTTAATTAGCCATGGCTTAACATACAACAGTGGGCGTAGAACACCTCCGGTTTTTTAATTTCACCACACCACCGTGAAGTGAAACTCACTATATATACAATCAGCCATCTTCATTGAAAAGTAAATAAATGTTTTGCTCCGTTGAATATACATATATATATACATATTTATATGAAAAAGCACCAGTTTGCTTGATGCCAACGCAACAACAATAATAACAGTTGTGATTGGGTTACAAAACAGAGTGAAACAGAGATCAAACAAGTGCTTTGAATACGACTGAAAAGAAAAAGCCCTTGTTTGATTCAAAGTAAACGTTTTTGATATTTTTTGCGTTAGTTTATACGTGTGGTCACTTCTTTTACCGTCCTTCGTGGCATAATTAAGTAAGAAATCATTACATTCGAAGGCAGGAATATGCGAAACTGTTTTGTACCATCACTTTGTAGTGAGAAGTTGCCAGCGGGATAACAGAAAAAGCAAAAGACCTAGAGAATCCTTCAAATGGGCTTTCCTTCTTTTCCATTTATTCGGGCAGACAGGCGAGACCATAGGCTCCCTGTGGATCACATGAGCTGTCTCTATCTGATCATTCAATACCAATTTGCTGTAGCTCAATCATGGAATTCTCCCGAATAGAGATCGTACGCTTGTCAAATTCCACAGCTGGTTTCACAAAAGCTATTTACTCACCCGTAGACTTTATCTCGACCGGCTGTGTGCGAAATGCACGTTTAGTTCAGCTGAGTTCAGTGTACTTCATCCAGTCGGTTGAGGACTTTAGAATCAATTTAGTCGCTGGTGAGCAATGGCTGGGTGTCGCAAACAATGGCATCCGTGCAGTCCAACGATTCCTTCGCGGATTTAATGTAACCGCATTCTGCATCTTCACCTTTGTATCGTTTACATCCTTTTTATTCTCTCGTGTGCCCATTCATCCAAATGGTTAACCAAGAGACAACAACCGAAACCGATGCATGTGAAAGATTTAAACAAAAGTAGCAATTGGCAGATCCAAAAAATTTTGAGCATTTTGAAAAAAGACCTTAGTCATAAACATGCATAAAAATCAGTAATGTGTATGCTATTTGGTCTTATTTCATCACGACGAGACTGCACCTTGACGCGGTGTGATGGCTTGCGTGCCTCC
>UZAN01043019.1:0-11975 GCA_900618425.1 Echinostoma caproni
CATATATATATATGTATATATATATATATATATATATATATATATATATGCAACAAATTAGTTATAGCTTTAGTCAGTATGGGAACAATGCAATGTTACTTGCAAAGCAAACGGAAAGATACTCAACCCTGTTTCCTTTGACTCTTTCATTTACATGTATTTCATGAGTGCATGATTTTGACTGACCGAATACTCATAACAGTTGAATGAACTGAGATGTAGTAAATTATGCTTATGAAGCACGAAGAAAGTAGAATTCTATCAGAAATTAATATCTAGAATTGTAGCACAAATCAATAATTGATGATATCAAAGGAGAAACTGCTCAAACCTTTAGGTCGGTATCTTCGTACGCCAACTTTGGCAGTAAATTTGGGACAGTTCAGTTGACTAGCCGATAAGGAAAACACTATAGATAAAATAAACGCTCGGGATATATTGCCATGAAAAAGATATAACCTGCGAGGAAGCTAGTTGCCTAATGGAAATGTGAAATCGCATATGTGATTCAGTGCCCCTCATAGCCCCTCAGAATACCCGAGGCTAAAATAAGCGTGTACAGCACATTCAACATGCCTGAACTTGTACTGGCAGATGCCTTTATCCTCCATAACAAATCATAATCGACTGATGATCCATTCGTCGGTGTAGACTACCGCGAATTATGCCGTGCCCCAAAGTCTTAGGCACCCATTTGGAATTCAGTTCACCCGAGCTACGAGAACCACTTTCAATATTTTGTTAAACGCCATCTTTTTCATCTGTACCATTCCTCTTCTCACTCCCAAACCCTAGGAGATGTATCTCGTTTGCGCCACCCATGGGATCTCACTCAGCGTTCAACTAATGACTACAACCACTCAGGGGCTATCGGATGTTTGAGACCAAGATCCACCTGTCACTTAGCCGCAATTAATCTCTGCACACTATCAGATCGGTCAACAAGCTTCCCCAGCTTGAACTATTAAAACTTTCAATTTAAATGTATACTGTGTCTCCGAAACACACATACAAGACCCTACTTCAACCATCAACTTGATATCTCCAGATCCAGCTTCATTCCCACGCTTCACTCTCTGTGTCACGCTATTCGGCATCCGAAGCATGCCGTGTTGCTGGTGTCAGGATTGTGCTGAGTTTCAAGGTTGAGTTTCTACCTCTCAACTGGATCCCGGTTAGAAGCCGACTTTGCGCTGTACGTCTGTATGGTTCTGTACGGATCAACAGTTACAGAACGAAACGTAGATGCTTATTCGTCATTTCCGTGGATGCACCGACTGGTTGCAGTTTGCAGAAATGAAGGATTAATTCTACAAGAACATCTCTCAATCGCTCCATAGTCAACGGAAATCGTGGTAATCACTGGAGACTTCAATGCTCAAGTGGGATCCCTGGACAAATAAGAAAGGCTACTTGGTGGTTCAAGTGCAATCCCAGCCAACAGGACTGACAACGGGGAACGCCTAATCCAAATTTTCGCTGACCATGGACTGTCTCTTTCAGACACCAACTTCTCGCACAAGAAAGGACACCGCCTTACACAAAGGCCGTCAACCTCTTCACAGCGCTGGACTCAAATCAACCACATCGCTATCAGCCATCAATGACGAGGATCCATTGAAAACTGCCGCTCTTTCTGGTCAACACCCGTAGAGACGGACCATGCTCTGTTACGAGTGAGATTCTCCCTACGCCTAATGAACAGCCGCCGAAAAGCCTCCGAAAGCAGATGCCCACAATACAGCTTCAGCAATGGTTGGAAATTGGCCTTTGAAGCGGAACTATCTGATCGCCTCTCAGCTCAACCATCTTCCGGACAACTCAATGAACACTGAACGGCAATCAAGGAAGCGATCGAAATGTCATTGAAAACAACGACGGATTCCGGCTCAAGATCAAATAAAAAAATCGATGGATCTCCACAATTTCGGTTGCCGTGTTGGACGCTCGGAAAGCCATTCTTTCGTATTCAAGATATGACTAAATGCCCAAATCCCTTAAACGCCAGCTCATCAAGAGTCTGAAGAATGACCGCAAGAAGTGGTGTGTAGAGAAGTGTAGAGAGATGGAGAAGGTTGTGGTTATCGTAATAGTCGCAATTTTTTGGCGTTTAAGTAGGAGTCCAGGTCCAAGGAAAATATGTGTAAGTGAGGTAATTAAAGAGTCTGATAGCACACTGATTCACATTCAGTCGTCTTGAACGTTGGGCAGAACATTTTAAGGCACAGTTCAGCTGACCTCCGTCGACACAACAACTACTTATACCCGCTTCAACCGGGTAAATACTGCCAGTTGACATCAGTCCTCAATGTGAAATAGAGGTTACCCGAGAAGTAAATTATCTCAAAAGGTCTAAGGCTTCCGGCCAGGACAGACTGTCCCCATCAGTTTTTAAGGATGAAGGTTCAGCCTTGGTTTTGGAGTTAACGAAACTCTTGGCTTTAGTGTTGGAGGGAGAAGAGATTCCAACCGAATGGTGTGAATCGGTGATCATACCGATTTATAAAAAGGAGGACAGATCCTCTTGTGAAAACCACAGAAGAATTAGTGTCATCAAAATCATCTCTACAATACTTTCTGGTATTATACTCCGTCGGCTGTTTCTATATTCTTCTGATTTCAACTCAGTCGACCACTCTGGCGCTACCTCCCTCTAAATGGTGTGCCTGAGAAACTTATTTCAATCTTACAATCCATTTATACCAATAGCCGAAGCCGAGTCCGAGCTTACGGTACTTTTTCACCCGAGTTCACTGCAGAAAGTGGTGTTCGCCAGGGTTGCTCTCTCTCCATTTCTATTTAACTTTGTCATAGATTTCATTCTTGAAATAACCTTATCCTCGTGCGAGGATAGTGGTATCCATCTGCTCCCGGGTGGAAAATTGTCTGATTTAGAGTATGCAGATGACATTGTGCTACTGAGTGAAAATTGCAAGCTTTTCTGGATAGCTTAAGTGCTATTGTAGCCATGTTCGGTATGCGTTTTGTACCTTCAAAGTGTAAAATGTTACTACAAGACTGGATTGATCTAGCCCCCAACCTCGCCCTGACTGGGGAAGTAGTACAGAAAGTAGACAAGGTTTGCTAACTGGGCAGCTAGATCTCACCTGGCGGATGCATCACAGATACAAGAGGCCCGATTGGTATTTGCTAAATTAGGACATCTGTGACGCCGTCGCGACATCCCCCTGTCTGTGAAGGGTCCAGTATATGCTGCAGCATTCCGGCCAGTTCTGGTATACGATGCAGAGACTTGACTTACGCGAACAGGATAAAATCGATTGTCGGTGTTCGAACACCGCTGTCTATGTCGCATTGCACAAGTCCGGACCAACAATGCTGAGGCTGGGTTGGGAGTTTTAGGTAATTGTGGTCGTCCACTAGAGCAAGTAATTGACCTCCATAGATTACACTGGTTGGGACATGTGTTACGCATATCACCAAATAGGTTACCACAGCGGGCGATATTTGCCGGGACAGGTAGCGGTTGGAAAAACGTCAAGGGTGGTCAAACTAAGACGTGGCATGAGGGTATGGAAACCCCAACCAGGAGACTAGGTCACATGGCCCCGTTAGGCCCCCTGGCTGGGGACCCCGAGATCAAGGTCACCGATGGTTAGTGACACTGCGATATGGCTGGGTGTCTTCAACAGTGGCGCTCATTCATCTACTTATTATTCTTGCAACCTCAGTCTATATGAATCCTCCTCTATCTTCCCCTTGAATCTACTCTCAACATTCTAATCCTCATTCTGCTCTCTTATGGGCGATCAAAAGACAGCAACCAAAAGCGGCGCACGGTAGTGCATGGTAAATGGTTGTAAAACCTGAAACTGAAACTAAGTTCTATGAGTTCATCCAATCATATATTCCTTTTTCAAGTGTCCTATATACTTGGAGGCTAAACACAGGTCTGCTCCAGTCATCATAACCTAGCAAAACTGAGCATTTGGTTTACTTTTAGGTTGTGATAAACCATGAATTTGTGATTCATCTTGGTACAAACACGCATACAAATAATTTCAAGCTGACGCAATAGACGCATATAATGTACGCCACGACTATTTATCTTAGGTATAAAATACAATTGATTGAATTGCTTAGTCATATAACCAGATCTACGCACTACAGTGGACATAGTGGTGACATTCAGGATTGTTCAAGTGGATTAATGTCGATAAACGCTCCGTTTTCGAGGTGATAATTCCCCGAACCGGATCCTCTGAGCAAAGTGACAGGTGACCAGGAAAACAAACTGATTTACTCTCGTCATTCATTTGCCTTTTGGATAGAGATTTGAATGTGAATTAGTTTGAGCATATCATGGTGCAAAACGTATATCAAACTTAGCAACTCCGGGAAACTCAAGCAAGAAAGTGCAAATTATTAAACGATGAACGCACACGAGTTATAGTTACGATTGCGTTCGAGACTCAACAGAAATGAGAGCTGATGTTAATTCGACGAAAGCAGAAATACTGGGTCTTTGTGGGAAAATTTCATTCCAAAGGACCTGATGTAGCATGAATATATGGGTTATTCAGAGCGAAAGACAGGGTGGAGAGATAAAGTAGATATTTATGTCAGAATTGACAACAGGAGTCGTTTTTAGCTTGAAATTAACATGTTCTATTAAAAATTAGATTAGGCTTATCTTAGAAAATAAAACAAGCAGAAGTGTTCATAAACTGAATTTTATTATTTATTGGTCTTTCGCTACAGCACAAGCACTACCATGCGCTGCCACGTAAGCCTATCACGACCCCTGTTCCTGTACTGGTTCAACACACACACTCCGTGCTCACATGTGAATTTTCTTGTTAACCGGTTCTTTGTTTACTGTTGATCAATGTTGTTTTTTTGTTACAGTTGTTATTATTTCCATCGTGAACAAATTGTTTCTCATCGTCCCGGGTCATTTTTCATCTTGAAATTTTTAAAGTAATTATTTCATCGAGCAAACAGATATTTGTGTCATGTTTTGTGTGGAGAATCCTTGTCAGGAGATGAACCTACCACATCCTCGAGAGCTGCCGCTGCTCGTCCACGACCACTTATTCGGTGGGCTAAGCTCACCTTATTCACGGTTACCCATGAGCTGAGTGCGTTTACCCTATCCCTGACTTGGGGAGTCGCGCTCGGTAACATACAGTTCTGCTTTCCCGAGACATGGGAGCATGAAGAAGAAATGAAAAGCATTCCCAGTGTAAGGCCAAATTTTTCAGTGTTGGTATCTCCAATATAGTTTGGTTTTATATATAAATACATACATTCTTCACGCCGTCCTATGAAACAGAGTACTTATTGGTTAGGTGTTTTTTTAAATTTATGGATTGACTGACAGAGCGATGCATAACTTAGAGCAACATGTAATACTGACTCTCTATCCAATTATCTTATTACAGTAGTGAGCTGCGCGATTTAGAATCTAAATTGCGGGAGGCCTACGTGGCTAAGACCCAGTTGGCTCAAATTGCTGAGAAGCGTGCGTTGATCTACGATCAAATGGTGAGTGGCAGAATAATCATTTTATTTTCAAAAGGAGCAGTTACTTGTCTATCCGTTAGTTTGCCATTTAAATTTTCATCATTACACATGAGTTTGTCACAGTAATTTCATTTTGCAAGTAATTTATCTCAGATGCTATTGCGTTTTTGTTGTTGCTTCCTGCTTGAACACCAGGTGGAAGAGGCACAGGCTACACGTGCGTTGTTCGAATCCATGGGCGATGAGAAAACTATGCTGGCCGAGGAAGAGCACAGACGTCGTGTGGAGCAAGAAAGATTGCGTAATCAGTTGGAAGAACAATTGCGGGATCAGGAGAAAGCCCGAAAACAAGCTTACGAAGAGTTTCTTCGTGATAAACGAATGATTGATGACGCGGTGAAGCGTATTCAAGACGAGGATAAGTGGTAAGCCAATAGAGACATCAGCAATGTTAATAGTTTGTGATTACGGTTGGATCAATCAGCGTATTCTGTACGAGAAAATTCTTTTGATTGTACCCATTGACAAATCGGGGTGGATACTGTTTGAAAACTATCGATCGTTTGTTTGGTTCTGTAGTGTGCTTTGTACCCACATGAATGCCTGTCAGAGCCCAGCCCGAGATACCGCGTTTTCAGGAGTTATGAGGTCATATAGATTTCTTTTTCGTTTTTACTTCCTCTTACTGCATACACAATGATACAATTTTCAGGAAGGGCTTAGCGGCCAATCAAAGGGACACCATATAACATACAATGGGGGAAAGTTGGGCGGTGCTGGTGGTTGTGATGGTGCAATTTGAACAAGTCCTCCGGGGTGATAATTTAGTGACGCTACCACAGGGCGACCACTGCCATGATGGCTTGTTTCATTCAATTCACCAAGATGTTGATGGCAATAATTGTTATGTTTTTGGATCTGTGGAATTATAATGGATTCAAATCAAGTCAAGAAATGGCTTTAATTTGCCCCATAGATTATATGCTAAGTGATTTAAAACAAGGAAAATGTAGTCTGTTAATTTGGTTCATTGGAGATCGTCATCTTGTCGTGCGGTTCACGCGGTCTGGGGACCGAATACGCTTTACGGCTCATTTGAGCCAAGTCAGCTTATACGCTTCTTCTTCTTCTTGAGGCGGTATGGATGGCTGAACTAAACGTTTTGTACTTCCCTCAAATGATCTAGCTTTCTGGGGCTCAGTAATAACCCAACTATGAGATACGGTACTAACCGCATTTTAAAGACTCATGCGCCAAATTACACACCCTATTAACAAGGACTACATTATCCTTATGGCAAGCCAAATAGATGAGTAAATGTCAAAGAACTACATGAAATGGAGTACAACTAACCTGGATAATTCAACAAAACTCCACGGGGTAATAATAGTTTGTTGTATTTGTGGAATCGTGATGGTGTAACTTAAGAATTATAGAAATAGTTAGTGCAAAGTAGCACAATATAACACTAAGGATGATTCGGATGAGCGGATTTGTTTTGCTTGAGCTCAAAAGAGTCACACAGTTCAGTTCAGTTTGAACAACCATTAATCATGCACTATCGTGCGCTGGTTTTGGTTGCTAGCTTTTGGCGACCCATTTGGATGAACATTAGGAGGAAGACAGAACCGGTTGAAAGTAGGATCGAAGAGAAGATTGAAAAGTTCAGTGGATTAATGATNATTAATGATACAGAGAAATTGAGAAGATGCACGAACACCACTGTTTACGACACCCAGTCATATCACTCAGTGTCTCTAACCATCGGGTACAATCATCCTGAGGTCCCAATCCAGGGAGCCTAACGGGACCTGTGTGACCTAGACTCCTGGTTAGGGTTTTCATACCCTCATGGCAGGTCACACAGACCTTCCATTGTTTGGAGTTATTGTCTGACTGCATGGCTAGGTGACGCACGGATGACGTTCTCAGTATGTTTCCAGATGTTTCATACAGATACTGACAAACTGCACACCTTTTCTTTATTGTGCTGCTCTTGTATGATTGACTAAATCCTTTGAAGTAATAACCTGACTTGGTTCTCATCGTCTGATATCCTGGACAACTGCTGGTTGCATGTTATGTTGTAGCTAGTATCTCACTTGTTTCAATTCAAATTGAATATTATCTAGGAGTCTCGTTGCAGGCTCGTCATTGTCCCTCCCCCGCTCCTCCCCATACTTTACTCTCTAACGATATTGCGGTCTGAGAAGCGGAAACGATAAATAATCCGTACATTTCTGTTCTACAAGTTACTGGAACATACGTGAACAGTTCATTAAAATTCTTGTCGCATTATCTCATTTGTTTTCTTCTGTGATTGAGACAGTATGCGTATGTTTCTGTGCTCGGGCGTTTACTGGACAGAGAGTTAATTCACCTAATCTCCACTGTTCCATGCCCCAACGCGTCTCATTATGAGGTTCTTACATTTTCGTCAGTTTGTACAATATTCTGATAATGAGATCAAACAATTTGGTGCAAACCTTTCTATAGTTCGTTCAACAGTAACCACCACCACCAAAGATAGTACGCAGTATGCCATTGGTAAAAACTAAACATTGTTGAAACGAAACGAGAGTTATCAGTCAACGTCTCACAGAATCGATTAAAGTCGTATCACTGGCACCGTTTTCCTCAATCAGGGTATTACTATCCGCATTCCTATCCGAGGGCAGAATTATGAATAGAACTACCGTTACCAGTGAGATAAAAATACGTTTATCATCTCACTGCTTTTAAAAATCATGACTGGCCTAGTCCCTTTGGTTTTAGAAGTATCACGGACTGATTATTTTTCTTTGTGTCTCGACATGGAAGTGCACATCCATGAGAGGTCCCAATAGGGACGAAACATTTGTCCTGTGCTCACTACCGCCCGGGGACATAAAATTTCAATTACACACACGTTACTACTGGTTAGTAGGGAAACACGAAAAAGAAAAGACATATTCATAACATACGGATTTGAAAAAGGGGCAGTAGCATAGGATGGCCATAGGATAGAAACATGATGGCCAAAGTAATAAAAAACGCCGCTTCTTCAGGAACACGAACAATAATGGCATGTTTGAATTGTGTCATGGTCTCAGCAGTTCCGCATTTGCTCAGCCGCAATTGAAAATATTCGAATGACTCTGATCTTTATCGTGGGAACTCAATTTTTATCACATTCAGAATGTGGCGTGTCATTTAGGGTAAACACTATTTTCTGAATATGTTGACTTATCATACTAACATTATTGCTAATGCTGACTTCCACCATGACGAAGATGACTCTGATAATGAAATGAATGAGAATAATGAGTGGAATGATAATTAATAATATTAATATTATTATTAATAATATTAATAATATTACCATTAGTATTACTTGGATGATGGTTAAGATGATACGACGATAATGACGATGGGAACATCACATTTGCACTTGTACACTTTATAATCATTGCGCACTATTTATTCTCTACGTGGATAATCTTCAAACATTTGCCCCTGTCATTTTAGTGAGATGGAACGTCACATGGCACGGAAAGAAATGACCAAACAAATGATTGCGCAACATCAGGCCGAACAGCAAGCTCACAGACAGGCAGAATTGGAAAAATTACGCGAGGAAGAAAAAGTTATGCAAGAGTATCAATTACGGAAAGATGCGGAACTACAAGCGGTGGCTGAGGAAAAGAAAACACGCCAAGCAGCCATCGACAGGCTCCAGGTAAGACTCTTTTCCCACTTCAGTAACATTCAAGCAAACATTGCTGAGCATCCCGATCTCGTCACATTTTCGGGGCATTTATTTTGACCAAAGAAGCATAAACTCGTGATAACATAAAATAGTTCCATCTGAAAGCTACATTTGATTAGTTGGTGAAGTGCTTGAGTGTTTTCGCCCGAAAGAATGTCACAAAAAACATGCACGAATCAAAATGAACCAACGCAGTTAACTATTGTGAACGTTACATTACTGATGATTTTCTGGTGTCGCCACTGTTTAATCAGTCTTGTTGAAAAGTGATGTACCTCACTTTATCGAGGTATCTTGATTGGCGGGCACAAACTTAACTGCATCAGTTTAGGTGTAGTAGTTTTGAGCTGGTTCGGGGGATCACAGGCACTGGTTTACACAAGAGATAATTTTTCGGGAATTTCTGGTCTTCAACCTGCCCACAAATGTACAATCCAGCACTTACTAGTTTTATGCAAAACATTTTGTTAGGGAAATTTCAGCTGAGTTTGTACAGGGCGAATATGATCTTTGCTAATAGTGCCCAGTTTTGTTGTGTTGTCGGTGGGTGGTTGTGGCTTCCAAAATTGCGTATAAATTTACTCCTTGCGATTTTCTTAATCTAGTCCAGATTTCGGGGTGTTAAAGCCTTCGTTGAAAGAGGAGAACCAAAGAAAGATGTCTTTTTTCTTCATCGATGAGAGACCTTAAGTTTTGAAAACCTTTTGATGTAAAGATCACACGCTGTAATGCATTCAGTTTTGAGAATTGTTATAAAAACCAAAACCCGAGTTTATATCCCTTTAGAACTTTCAAGTAACGATGGACTCCGCTCACGGTGTCCTCGATCTAAATATTAATCTACAGGAACATAGTCGACCAATATACATCCAGTGTCACCTTGAAAGTGTTAATATTGGTGTACTTGACTACTCCCGCGTTTGAGTTGTTTCACATAGATATGACTAATTGGAGATGAAGTTATAATGGACCTCCAACCTGGAGTGATTTTTTGGAGGCATTTAGCCAAAAGTCTCTGTCAGATCTCTCTTCACTCGACTACGTTCCAGCGAGAAAAGATTAAGGTTTTGTAACCGCTGCTCATACCTGTTTTCCTGTTGTCCGTATTCCATTCGAGCAGCTGGACGTTGCACCATTTCTAAACATAGTACATACCTCCTGTAATAGCTTGCCGTTAGCTGCACATAACAGTGTATGCGGGCGAACAGTTGCTTTGTACAAATAATAGAGATTTCAGGCCTTTTGCATGTGACTGTAGCACATAACTAGAACAGCTGCCTTATAGCCTGATTGGTATTTTTTGAGCGCTGCGTGATGGGTTTAAAGTTCTGGGTCATAAGGACCTCTAGATCTTTCATCTGCGAGACCTACTGCTTTGGTGTTCCATTCAGCAAGTATGAACTAGATCTCTGTGCCCCAAACTGGTCCCACTGAACCGACCACCGACGGACCACCTCTAGATCTCTTTGTTGATTTAATCCTGTCATTTTGACATTATCAGCGACTATCAAACACGAACCTGAGGATCGTTTGCCAGATCTTTAATTCAAATGAGGAATAGCAAAGGGCATAAAAATATACCTTGGGGAAACCTGCTTGTCCATTTCGAGGTCAACCACCTTGAGAACTATTATCCAATCCCTTGCCTTACTTATCACAATGAGGCTCTAAATTTTTGAAGTTCAACAACCGATAGCTGTCCGAGTTCAATGTTTCACAAATGTCTAAATACAAGCTTCTACATTTTTCTCTTCATTCGTACCTTGCATGAGTTCTTCTAGAAAAACAAGAAGGCTTTTGGGCATGATTTCCTCTTCAAAATAAAACCGTGTCACACCGGTGACGAGAGGCGATTGTTAGTCAGGAGTAAGCAAATCAGCTTTCTGATCAATTGCTCCAGACACTAACACAGTACCAACGTTAGGTTTACGAATCTGTAGTTTTCTGCTCCGTATTTCGGTCCGGATTTGTACAGTACCAAGCACTACTGTTGCTGTACTCTATTCCTTGGGTAACGAAGAATTCTGCACTGATTCTCTACAATGTACAAGCTGGGATCCATACAAACAGTCGCACTGCTATGGCCGGATGAATTTCTTCAGGACCTGTAGACTTATGCTTGTTGAGTTCCCTGAGTCCTCGATGTACATCTGCTTCATGAATAATAACCTCGGTGAGCTCTGGTTTATCGGCTAGTCTTTCTAACCCCGGATTATCTAGGTTAGTCCGTGTTCCATACAAGCTTTTGAAGAAAGAAAGTAGTGTCTCTGTCTCATCAACAGTCCATCGGGCAAAGCCAACCCAATAGTCTTGATGATCTACCATTTATTAACTGAATACAGCAACTTACACAATATACATTTTTGGGAGTGTAGTGTCTATGAACGAGACGTCGTAATGGGTCAGATGGTAGCGAAGCTTCTCATCCTCAAAATTCGATGGTGTTTGTGTAACGGTTTGAATCATGAAATAAAGGTCATCTACATAAATTTTGTATGAAAACATTAAATATTCCATTTCGCCTGTTCGCCTAGCTTGGCAATTTGTTTGCAAACGTTTCATCACCAGCCGAGATGACATCAGCAGCGCTTGTGAAGTGGAAGTCTTCTGCTTGTATCCGTTCGTTTATATATGTGTTCTTCTCCATCGACCATTTTTGTCCCTTTTTCTCATTGTAATTGACTCGGTTCTCCGTTAAACTGGTGTGTGGGGGTGAGGTTGGTGGAGGAGATGGTTGTCC
>UZAN01043021.1:8913-19643 GCA_900618425.1 Echinostoma caproni
TTAGGACGAGGGGATCACCAAGTAGGCCTTTTTGCTTCGAGGGGGGGGGGGTGATCGCTCTGGACTGGGTTTGATTTTTCTGGTTTGTGGTTCCGGCGACCATACGCTTCGACGTCTTTTCTCTGCGATTGATCTCTGCGTGCGCAGGATGTAGACTTGTGTTCGCTGAGCTGCAAGCTATTGGCGTGAGGCAGACCACTGTCTCGTTTAGGGGGAAAGCTTTGAGCAAGATTTGCTGTGAGTGGGTCACGTCAGTTTCCAGACGTATGACCGGGACGAAGGCGTTTCGGAGAAGCTTTGAGTCCTTCGAGGGGTAGGAGGGGGCGTTCTACTTTTCAATAAGGAGCCTAAGGTTCAGGGGTTTATTAACCGATACCCCGCGGAGACCTTCGCAGGATCGCTTTAGGGATGGAGCCAATGTGATGAGCTTACGGGCTGTAGAAGGGAAGTCCATATCTACCACGAGGCCGTGAGGAGTATTTAACTTCTTTGGAATAAGCAAAGAACATCTGCCGGGCTTGAAAACCGTCGTATTCAAATGTTTTAAGATTACCTTTAACATTTCCTGGTGTGTTAAGGAGCTTGGGAAACGTCCCCAGAAGATAACCCATTTCGAAGCAGTTGCGTCTGCTGTATCCAGTATTTTCTGCTCGGAGACTCTGATTGCTTGGTCCGCCGCCGAGTGAACCGGGAAGTTCAACATGAGGGCGTTGAGTTTGGAAGCCTGGTCACTGAAAGTATTTACTTCAGCCTTCGGTTTCTCTAGCTTTAAGGTTTTTTCCTGTATGATACCTAACATTTCGGCCTGCAAAAGACTTTTATCCATGTCTATCACAGGCTTATCTAACCTCATGGGGAAGGTGTACTCGTCGGAGGACGCGAGAGGTTTTATCAACCGTCAAAAGATTGGGCCGTGTAATAAAATGTTTTTTGTGGGTTGAACTAAATTAATGAGAGTTCAGTGAGTATAAACCTTCAAGAATTACACAACTCGATAGCGAGGTCAAATTTCGAACGTACCGCGTCTCAGTTCCTGGAAGTGAACTGAAATAAACGAAAGCCAAACTCCCTAATTTCAAAACCTCCGCCACTGTTAAGTGTAATAAAAAGGTGACTGATTCATGGTTGTAAAAATATTCTTCCATCTTTGCTCAATTGTTGTACCAATTATATTCAGACCTTGTTTCACTGGTTGACGGTATGTTCTCATTAGGCTTCCTGCCCTCGCGCGCCAAACTAGCAGCTGATTTCTACGGTTGTCCTATCATGCTGGATGATCAATGTGACTCGCCGGAGGGTTGGAATTCCTTGCTGGACGGTGACTTAACGAAGAGTGCTCCTTTAGAAGAAAGCACCGGACTGCCTACTGTGTGTGGCATATGCGAGAAGCCTTTTGTGGATCCCGTCATCCTTAATTGCCTGCACATTTTTGATCGGGAATGTTTACGCAGCTTTGAAAAGCATGACAATGTGGTCTCTTATACGAAGTGCCCTCGATGTGAGGTATTCTCCGGATCTCTGAAGTCCCTCGAACCCTATGACACCTCTATCGTCGATAGTAAGCCGGATGAAGATAAACCGGCAGCCAATGGGAGCGCGGTTCGATGTTCTGTGTGCACGGACGGTAACGAGGCATTGTATAGATGTTTGCACTGTGCAGGAACTCTGTGCGAAAGATGCCGCGGCATCCACAAGGTAACGCATTTTAAAGAGGCTAACCTGTGGTAGGTAATGAAAGTTTTTTCCAACCACGAAATCCTCGTTCTAACGGATGAGGAGAAGAAAAATGCCGATGTTTTGCAAAGAACAATGAAAAATGCGAAACCCGTTATGTGTCCCAATCATACAGAATTTTCCTATCGCCTCTTTTGCATGCAGTGTCACGTAAGTGCAGCAGAGGGGTATCATTTCGTTAGGTACCGTTGTGCGAAATTTGTTTAGATTCGGACCATAAAGGACATATAACGTCGAGTTTGGATCTTGTACCGAGCCATGTTGAATCGTTGCTTCCTGGCATGATAGACGCCTGTACAGCTAAGCAGAAAGAGCTGCGTGATTTGACAGAGTCTCTGCATGGCCTGCTTTCAGACCTGAGTGCTTCCCGCGGGAAGAATAAAGATCGCATTCAAGAAACTTACAACCAATGGAGAATCGCTATTGACAGAGTCAAGGTGAGGTTAAAGTCTGGCACTTATTTCCTTTTTAAGGATCACTTTATGCAACGAAATCGTGAGCTTCATGATGAATTAGAAATGAGGATATGGTCGCGGATTCACGCCGTCGGAAAAATTATCGACCGCATAGACTTCGCCTGCGAATTTTCGAAAACATATCTTATGAAGTGTTCCAACATCGAGATGTGCAAGCTCACTAAAAATGTGGTTGCGTGTTTTGATAGTCTCAGTAAAACCCCATCGATTAATGAAAATACACCAAAGCCCACTTTCTCGCCTTTGCCATGCGTGGCTCACGATGTGGTGCGACAACAGTTTGGAAGCTTCGATTTACCAAACCCTCAACGGTCTGATTCACTGTTCCAGCCTTACACGCGTACAAGCCCTCACTTGACGAATTTGACGAATGCAGGTGATGTTTCCGATGACCTCAAGCGGCTCAGCCTGAAGACAGATGGCTCTATAGGCAACGGCACTGCATCTACGATGAGTGGTAACCCTAATGGACCCCTATCATCGGTGAGTCCCACCGAGAGCCAGGGATCCACTCGGGGTCAAAGTATTGTACCCTTACAGATTGCTCCTGTCGCTGGTAACGGACACATTGATCCATTTATTACAGCGCAGTCCGACTCTAATGTTGTCGCTCGTCCCATAACCAATTGGAGTGATCTTTCTGTTGCCATGAATAATATGGATCATCCGGATTTTTTGACGAATGTACCCCAGATGGACCCATCTTTCCTGGGTACACAGTTCCTGCCACCTGATATGAATCAGAACGCTCTACGACCACTGGCGAATCCAACTACTATGTCCGGGTTGGACTTAGATTCGAGTATGCTCTTGAAACAAAAGCCTCCATTGAATTACAACGCAACACTTTACGAATACTGCAGAATTCGGACTGCCCGGTGTTCTCAAATGAATCTTTTAACAAAGTGGGGTTCATTGGGTTGTGAGCTTGGTCGTCTCAACTCACCTCACGGATTCTGCTTGGGGTTTGATGAAGAAATCGTGGTTGCTGATACTTACAATCATAGAATTCAGGTAATTTCCTAAACCTAATCTGACGTCCCCATAGATTTTCACCAAACGTGGTGATTTTGTGTCATTTTTCGGGGTATCAGGCCGTGTCGATGGTCTTCTTTGGTACCCGAGAAAAGTGGCCATCATCAGACAAAGTCAACGTTATGTCGTATGTGATCGTGGTAATGAGCGATCTCGCATGCAGCTCTTTAGCCGCAGTGGGCATTTTGTTCGTCGTATTCCTATCAGGTATATCGACATAGTTGCTGGTTTAGCGATCAACCAACACGGTAAGTTCTCTCGCTGTCGTCATTGATTTTTTTAGGGCACATCGTTGCCATCGATAGTGTCTCCCCCTCTGTTTTCGTCGTATCCGAAGAAGGTGATCTGATCCGTTGGTTTGATTGCAGTAATCACATGCGAGAACCTTCAGACGTTGCCATACACGGACGTGAGTATTACATCTGTGATTTTAAGGTGAGTTTGGAATGCACTCCAGGTCATTTTATTAACAATTGAACTCGATTCCTGTCGAGTGTGGAAAACTACATGAGGATAGTCGTGTTGATGCTAATATCACTATTCTAATCAATCGTGATTGCGCTCTTGCGCTTAGCTCGTTGCTACGCTACTCAGCCGTAGGTTCCGGTGGCAACTACACTCCAGTTTTATCGGGTGATTTATATGTACCATGAGACGGACCCTTATTGAGAGGAGGATCTGCCGTGCTGTTATACCACCAATAGCGAACTAGACGGTTAGTTAGCGAGCACTTGTTCGTGACTCGACGTGATGATCAGGGATGGGAGTAGATGAGCATTGAAACGCACGACAAACGTGGTTGTGCCACTCAAAAAGCGTACTTTTAGCGGGTTTGGAAGAGTGCAAGACAAACAATTAAAATAATGACGTCAACGGTAGTAGAAACATGCGAAGACACCGCGAGTGAAGCAACGGTGATACCAGGGTCCGTTCCAGTAGGCTTCGCGTTGCTACGGTGCGTTTTGTGGCGGAGGATAAAGTAATCAAGCTGTTTATATTTCCATTATCATGCATGTGTCTGCTCAAAGCCCGCCGACGTCGCCCACCTTCGGCGGGAAGCACCTTGGCTGTCGCCTGCCTCAGTGCCTCACCTATGCTATTGGAGTCTTGTGGCTCGCCGTTCCTTGTCCCAGGGTTTAGGTTATAGGTTTCCACGAATGAACAACATGTGACTATAAGGTATATCCTCTCTGCCATTTATCACAGAAGTGAGTATTAATTTGAAAAAGTTCGCGTTTAAATTTAACGCCACCTATCATTCAATTCTGTTTACTTGCCCTGATCGGTTGATGAAATCCATTTGACGAATACGACCTGGAGAATATTCATCTGATGCTGTGCTGCATTCTGACAACAGTTTTGCCTTGTACCGATGGAGTTTGTAAACCCAAATCAATGGTTTTAGTATCACCCGTTTGTTTTCCTGACCGCGTGTATTACTGTGTGAGCCACGTTTATGAGACGAAAGTGTGGTGTCTGCATGGTTTCATAGTAAGGACTAGTTGAACGGGTTAGGTTGGTATACGTGTGATATTCGTGTAAATTGATGTATCTGCATCACAAAGCCTGCTAGCTAAAACGACTCTCTCTCTCTCTCTCTCTCTCTCTCTATATATATATATATATATATATATATATATGATATTACGTTATATATATATATATCACTAAGTAGTATATGGGTGACTGGACAAAATTTCCTTGGAAGCGCACCACTGGTTTCGCGTTTCTTGCCGCTCGTCAGGCTTGCGTATCTGGTTATCTTTTGCCAGTTTATTCATGTACTTATACCCAGGGAGTGTATTATTGTCACAACCCTGTTGCAACATCGGGTAGATAGCATTGGATAGACAGCTCTTTTAGAGCCAGTCCATTGAAGAGTCATTGCTATGATTCAGTGTTTTGTACGTGGGTTAGGTACTACTAACCGCAACAAACGAGAGCTGATGGTTTTTGTAGAATACTTCACAATGAGTAGTATATATACGACCGGCTCACGAGCACGCTTGGTGCCAACGCAACAACAAAAATAAGAGGGGGGTGGGGGCCAAACAGGTAAGTTGAATGACGGGGGTAACGAACGGCCATTCTCATCCCTTGGGCCCCAACCTGGTAGGCGGGCTTCACCAACCGAATCCGAAACTGAAGCCATCTTCGTGGCCCTTCTTCCAGTGTTGCCCGGCACGTGGAAAGAGAACACGGCTGTATGGACGAGGTCGTCCACTTGTTCCGAAGAGCTCTGGTCGCCGGGCTGTATAGCAGTGATCATAAAACTTTTCCTTTGATGGGGATAATTTAACTCTGATTTGTTTTGTGCATAGCTTATAATCAGACGGATATGAAAAATATAATAGAATGGCCATGACCAATACTGAACTATTTTGTTTATCGCACCGATGAAACAAATCTGTCTTTGTAAGGTTGCTGAAAAGTGGGCTCAACTTATTACAACACCAACAAACGGCTGCGTGACGGAAGGGTCGAAGTTGAAACACTTGACTAGTGATTGCGCTACATGAACTGCAGCGAGACAGGGAAAGAGTTGACATTCTCAAATGTTTTGCATTCAAAGACAAGTTCGTTGGCGGTGGGTGTCAGGAAGTCGATTAGCTCTAGATTATCAATATCGTCGGGCTGACTACGTTCTAAAAACGTGTGCATAGGAATTGTTCAGCAAAAATAGGTTAATTGTTTCCAAGTGTCAAGTCGACATCAAATTTGTCTCGTCGAAGGTGACATTCCAATATTCGTCGCGGGTCCGTGACAAAATCCCCTGGTTAAAATTTGTGCTTTACTCGACTCGTAATTACGCAACATGAGCAGCAACGCAGAAACATACACTATATACACTTGAAAAGTGTTTAGATGAAGAGAATATAACTGGATAAAGGAGGTACACCAGGAAAAATCTCAACGCTATCTGAAATTTTCGTATGGTGAATAGTTACATCGGATTTCTGTTCATAAGGGAGGGAGGGGGGATTGGTAGATGTATAACTCAGTTTTACCCAGAAAGCAACGTTCGATCTGCGTAGAACATGTACTAAGTTATGTTGGAAAATGGTTTAATCTAAATTCGTGACGGTAGACTGAATTCATTTTCACCTGTTCGCCAAGCTTGAGAATTTCTTTACAGACTAGCTGACATGTTCAGCGCAGACACCTCGATTGGTGAAACATCTACGAAAAGTATTTCCAGGCTGAGCGAACGGGCGATAATTAACAGGTTTACTTACGTCTCAGATAACTGAATCGATCAAAGCGTCAAATTTGCAAATCATTCTGGACACTGCACGGTTATTGGTTGTTCAAACTGAAACACTGCTCTGATCGACTCAATACCGTTCGTCCATGAGATGTCGACCCGAATCCTCGTCCTCTTCGTAAAAAAGCCCCTAGTAATGGCTTTGGTCACCCACCTGTTTGACTTGGGCAATCAATGCTGGCATAATGAAGCACGGAAAGCCATCCGTTCATCAGAGTATATGTAAAATGCTACGACCTATTTCAGTGGTTCTGCGTTTCATCAATGTTAGTACACCGAAAGACTCCCGTGAGTGTCCGATGCATCCTTGTCACATAATCCGGAGAGAGTTCAGTATAGTGATGATATGCTCTTGGTTGCCTACAAACTTACCCTCACGAGACTGCATGCTTTGTTCGGCAAAGTAGGATTAGCGCTCCGTGAGTATCATAGAAAGTGTTCGTTAAGGTTGCTTTCTCTCCGTTTCTCCTCAACTTTGTCAAGGATTTAATTCCTGAAACAGCCATATCCTCGTGCGCGGCATCGATTTGCCTCCAGGTGGTAGATTGTCCTATCTGGAGTATGCAGACGACATTGTGTGAAGATCCAAGTGAATTGATAGCCTTCCTGGATAGTCTGGGTGCTGGCGTATCTATGTTTTGGTATGCGTTTTGCATCTTGCCGAATGTTGCTACGAGGTTAGGTTGGCCTAGCCCCCAACCTCACCCTTACTGGGGAAGTAGTAAAGGAATGATAAAGATTTTGCTACCTGGGCAGTTGTATCTCACCTGGTGGACGCATCACAGATGAAGTGTCTGCGCGCATACATAGGCTCGGTTGGCATTTGCCAGTTTGAAACCTGTGGCGCCGTCACAACATCCGGCTATTTTAATGGTCGAGTGCAGTTAGGTCAGTGTTGAATTCTCTCCTTGAGTTTACTCTCAACATTCCTAACTTCATTCTGCTCTTTTCTATCCGAATGGGCGACCAAAACTCAGCAACCCTAACCGGCGCACGGTGGTAAATGATTGTAAAACCTGAAGACAACAATCACCACTCCTAAAGCGTTTCTTCACAGGCTATAATTTGAAGAGGTACATTTATAGCAGTTAATTTTTGGTTCGTCTGATGTGAATAACAAAAACATCTGCGGAGATAGTCTTTCCATGACACTGACAATAGAATTACTAGGGTTGGTTTGTGCCAGGCTTATTTAACTAGTGGTGGCCATTATCTTTTGTCCTCCAAAAATCTTGAATATTAGCAGAAGCTATTACTGATGCATCATGTCACTGACGGGTTTCGCGAAACCAGTTACTGAATTTCATATCCCGTCAGGTCGTATCGCATACAGTAATTTGCTATCACTTATCTGCTTCCTGTGCGCATTTTTCGGTTCACTTGACTAACCATCAATGAGGTGACCCATTTTCGTAATAGACTCCAGCGTGGTAAAGGCGGTTTATCCACAATGACCATATTATGGGTACTTGGAGAAATCGAGCCATGATTTTTGAAGCAGTAGGCCCAAACAGCTAATGTGTTTAACCTGAATGGCAGTTCGCGTTTTTTGCTGCATATCTGAAACGCAGCGTGCTGATACTTAAAATCAGCAGAGATTACTTCAGTTTGGGCATACTCATCAAATGGGTTGCCAGGCAGGTAGTGGATGAAAAAAGTCAAGGGTGGTGTATATAAGACCTGGTACGAGAGTATGAAAACCCTTCCCCGGAAAATTGTTTAGACTCCCTGGATAGTGACGTCGGAATCATTGTAATCAACGGATAGAGAAACAGTAATGTGACTGAATGTCGTGAACATAGGCGCTCGTGCATCCCAATTTTTTTGCAACCCTGGTCTCCATTTTCTCTTCGATTTTACTTACAGCTTTCCGGTATTTCTCCTATTACTTCATCCAGATGGGTAGCCAAAACTCCAACCAAAACGGGCTCACCAAAGCGCATGGTGATGCTTGTACAAACTGAGGTGAATTGAACGAGACGCATTCAACTTAGGAACTAAATTGATTTAGTTTTACTGTTCTGGCTTCTCGTGAAGATAGCTCAGTCGAGTTGCTCGGTTTGAACAAATTGGTAATCCATGTGGAGATCCTGAAACTTGATTGCGTATCATCTATTTGATCAATTATTTGAGTGGTTTGGTTGTCCGTTCTCTTCTTTTTTTAAGGCGCATTGCGTAATCGTGTTTCAAGAAGATGGCACTTTCATACGCCGCATTGGTGGCGAGTCGATAACAGATTTCCCCAATGGTATAGATGTCAGTGATCATGGTGATGTTCTAGTTGGTGACTCACATGGAAACCGTTTCCACATAGCGGTTTTCAGCCGCACCGGTGAGCTACTAAGTGAATTTGTATGCAATCAAACAAAAGTGAGTCGCTCCTGCTGCTTGAAGATAACGACAGAAGGTTACGTTGTGACCTTGGCTCGCAGTTCCAACAATGTTTTAGTTCTTGATACTCTTTACATCTGCTGACGATGTTGCTTGACGACCATCGCCTCTGTTCAACACATCAGTGGTGTTCTACCTGGTATATGATGTTCTTCCATTCATTATTGTACTATCATTTATGTTTTACTTCAACCTTTTGTCTTGCTATTTGATTTCATTGACTATTTGTACTCAAGATTATTGTCCAGCTTCGGACGAATTTCATGCTTTGTGGAACAGTCATTTGCCCATACGCCTGTTTGCGACAGGGTGCTCGTGATACCTTTCTTTTTCAAATACTGTATGTTTTTCCCTCAAAATTTTCTCGTTTGTCTTTTCTTATGAGGTTTGTGAAATGTTCAGTCCTTCAGCTTCGGTTTTGCTTGGTGGTTAGACTTGCTTTCCGAGGCTGTATACTCTGTTTTCGCCGCAAAACAACGGAAACTTGGCGCGTTTTATTGGATCGTTTTTCTTGTCTTAGAACACGTTAGTTAGCATTTTATATGAATTGTTTTCATGGTATTTTTGCAATATTTTTGAGATTACGAATTATTGTTTTTGTGTTATTATCCCTATTGTACAAGTATTTGCGTTCCTTAGTTTGCTTAGTCCATTTTAGTCAAGCACTCAGTTTTTGACTTAATGTTTTCCTCAACTATGTCAAACCCTGTGTTCTTGTTTCACTTTCGCAATCTTCACTTACACGTGCCTTTCACTAAACCTCACATGACAGGATGTGCCGCGGCGGTTTATCCAACTGCAACTTAATCTTCCGGCCACTAAGTGTAGTGAATTGCTCAATGTCATATTGGCTTTCTTGCCGTTTTTATGATCTTCAATGCGTACTCGCATTTCACGTCGTTTTTGATTTAGTTTTGGCGTGCTTTTCGCTTTGGGCTTTATAGATGCCAAGTCACTCGTTCTTCATTCCATCAACTTTGCGCATGTACCAGTCACCGTTTTTTCTTGAATTTCGTTTCATCAAACCTCGTCTCTTAAAGCCGCGCACATTTGCGGGCAACTAGGCATCCAAAGACTAAAACTCCAACGTCATATTTGAGCAATATGATTCCATTTTCAGCTTTTCTATAATACCATAAATGTGCCACCTCAATTGTCATTTTGCCCTTAGAGACTTGTCTAATGGCTTATTTTGAAGTTTAAATTTCAACTTGTATTCCTTACATATTGGTTTATTAAATTATCCTTTTGCGACTCAGATTTCTTGCGAATCCTTGGGTCCCTGATAACGCATCTCTTTCATGATCGTGAAAATGTAACTAAGTTCGAGGGAAGCCTGAAAACTGGTGGTGTTTTAAGTGTGGACACTATTGAGATGGCTATAAACCCTGATCCCAAATAGATCAAGTACAGGTGTAGGAACCAAAAACAGCCACACCATTATGGTCGGGGCAATTGTCAACGGTTCAATTGGGAATCGCGGTGTTTGGTGCACCTTAAACGTTTGACTCCGTCCAGAGAGCGTATGATCCGGCAAACTGAACACCGGCCTTCAATGAATTACAGACTCAGCTCCGTCATGCTGCTTTCCTGCTGCGCCTTCCTAGCAAAATGCTTCAGGTGGAGACGAGATTATCCCCTTCCCTTGGTCAGGGCGACCGCAAGTTTACATGTCCACACAATCTATGGACATATTCTAAAGATTTTATCTTCATATGTTGTGGCACAATTGCCAGTTCTGTTATTGGTTGTGTTGAGTAATGATAACAATAAATAAGGATGGATCATCTGGAAGTACTTATAGACGATCTTTTTACCACAAAGCGTTT
>UZAN01043021.1:20100-34800 GCA_900618425.1 Echinostoma caproni
ACTGTATGGATAGGTACTTTAGCTCAAAGAAAGATACGTTGTTTTGCTCCGATTTGCAAAGCGGCGAAGGTTGTAGGCAGGAGGGAAAGGAACCAAATAAGAGGTAGGAGTTTTAGATCCAAAATTTGTTTATTCAGAAACTGAAGATGTGCTGGAAGTCATTCGTGGGTGACCTAGAAGCAGTGATTGAATGTCTGGATTACTCAGTGTCGGGATCAGCCAGAGAATATAGTTACCGATGATTAAACTTTAGTGATGGCTATATAAGAGGAATGAGGAAGCAGAATACCCAACGATAGACAAAAGACTGAAAGTTGGATGATGAGATCCTTTTTATTACACATTTCTGATGAGAAGAAGACGGGACAAACCCAGTCGCGTTGACTTGCTGTTCACTAAAGGAAGTCAGCAACATGACCCTCGGGACGACCGCTACGTCAAATAAGGTATTGAACCACATGGCAGCTTCTTAAGGTCAACGTTGAGTGACCGTGATGGGGTTCGAAATTCGGTTCATAGGGTCTACAGCCCGTCGTTAACTGCGACCGTTTGACCATCATACAGCCAAGCGGAGACCGATGGTGTGTCTATTCCATGACTGCAGAATTCGAATCCGGAGTGCACCTGCGCTTCGTTTAATAAGTGGTTTTGAGGGGAGAATCGCGTGTATATTATATTTTCACACTCGTCTAAGGTCAGACCATGTGCCAAACAAATCATGGTACAGTAATTTTCATACAGAAGAAGAAAGAAGGTTCAGTGATTGGCTTGTGAGCTCAGTAGTGCCAGGTTGCCCAGGTCAGGGCAGGTGAATTATCTTGAGAAATCTACAATCGGTGCCTGCGGTTTGCCAAAGCCTGACCCGCTAGGCAGCGGGGCGGTGTGAAAACTGCGATCGGATCATACGCCCTTGGGACGGGTTCGAACGTCCAAGGTGCCCAATACACCTCGATTCCCAACTGAACCCGCGACCACTGCCACAATCGAAAAGGTGTGGGTGTGGTTCGTACGCCTCTTGGTTTGCTTGGAATCGGGGTTTTTGGCCAACTCTTCTAGGTGAACTACCAGTGGTCCACCAACCCAGATGTCGGCTCTTGGCCTTCTCACTTCGGTGGAAAAACACCTGCGCCACAAGAAGGCAGTGAATAGGACTTCCTCAGCAGGGGCTATTTGAGATTCTTGGTCGTATGGGGGCATTTCGCAAGTTGCAAGGGAACGGGTGACCAGCCGCAACCCTAGAAACTCCACCCCGACCATACTGAGGATTTCGTAAGGAACGTGTAGCACAATACAAACCCAGTGTTGTGCGCAACGCGAGAAGCAAGTAGAGAAAGAACGTCGCCGTCATATGCCGAGTATGGCATAGATCTACCAAACAGCCGTGGAAACAAACAACCCAAGTTTTTGAACCCATATTGGCATTGTTCATTGGGTCTTGGAAGAGTAGGATAAATATTAAGTGGGGCGTGCATTTTTATCATAATTTTGTGTCCTGCTAAAAAGGTCTAGAAACGCATCGGCGGATACTTAAAAACTGTTGAATAAACTAGACTTTCAGTTTGCACCATTTGCGGAAGCATCAAGTCGAATTGTCAAGGTCACTTACGGGCATGTGTCCAGCGCCGTAAAAATCACTGGTTTATAATTTCTGCTCTCACCTTTGGGCATATTTTTGGAACATCAAACGCATTAATAATCG
Organism: Echinostoma caproni; assembly: GCA_900618425.1. NCBI lineage: Eukaryota > Metazoa > Platyhelminthes > Trematoda > Plagiorchiida > Echinostomatidae > Echinostoma > Echinostoma caproni. Next base: position 21,800 of record UZAN01043021.1, read on the forward strand.
CCTGTTGATAGCCTCCACAACCTACAGACAAATAGAGACGACCTGATTAGCAGCATAAACCGTGTTATGTGATGGCGCTTTATCGAACGTGAAATTAGTGGATTACGTTCGACGAGAAGACAGTCGTAGTAAAGAAAATACGACGTCGTGAGCGACCATGTCTAACTGATCGCACCGTGCAGGGCACTNGCTAACATTGTGTGTGCCACGAGTTTCATAAGGCATTACCGCTGAGCGGCTCATTTCGTCGTTCATCTCAATCAAGGCATAAGCTAGCTGCACTTCAGGGCCGGTGGTAAATATATATATATACTTCAGGGCTACCGGAGAAGTCAGACTTCTGCAGGTTAGACGCACTGATGGAGGAGGAGTTGTACACACGATGATTCCTTATTCTTTTTTTGCAACTTTAGGTTACCTAAAGCTTTGTGGAGAAGTATATACCTGGATACTTGGATTGAAATTGAGTGTTGTTTTTTATCTTTGTCCATCGAGGAGGGAAGATTGGTCGTGAATATTGGNTGGACGCGGGAAACATCAAAAAAGTTGCTGTTGTCACGGATTTAAAGGATCATTTTCTACCCACTACGTAAGATTACACATTCATGTTTAGAGGGGTAATTATCAGTTTTGAGGTGCGTCCAAACGGTACAAACTATTCAGAAATCATGTACAAGAAGCAAATTTCATAGACTCAATCGAAAAAGCATAACTGGTGGACGTTTGCGATTGTGAAGACAATAAAGTCTGGTTTGCGTGGAATGGAAAGAAAAAAAGAAGCTGAAGGATACCTGGCCCTTTCGCCATTCGATCAAAATGCGACTGAGTACTTCAAAATTTTATACAAAGATCGCAGAATATTTAAGGTAGGTGATCGCGGTTGTTTAGGTATTGTACACCATGCCTCGAAATCTCACTATATACATCGGTAGTTATTATTTTGCGTACTATGTCCTCATTTCAACAGTTGATTTTAAGATGAACATGCAACATTAAAATGCATGGGTTCACGACGCAGCTGCTCATAGACAAGAGAAAACCAACATCCGCACAATTTAAGTCCTCACGACCAGTCACTTTTGATGCAAACCTAAATGCATTAGTGTAAACGTGAATTTATTACACAATCAGTATCAATCATACACGATCCCTGCTTGTATCCGGACTTCGGTCAAATCTTGACGAGTGAGCATGTGTGGACAAGCTTTACTGGTGTCGCCGCAAGATGTTAGATTTTGTCAACGGGGTATTGTATAGTCCCATATGTAGATTGCTGCTAACCACCTCAGTTGGTTGTTTGCCAGTACAGTGAGCACCGGAAGCACTTCATCTAGTATCTTTTCCGTTGCGATATAAACTCGTTCAATCCGATGTGCATTCTTCTCCGATTTGAGGTCTTCTTCTCTCCTGTAAGGTGTGTTTGTGCAGCTGTCCTATCAGCGCCTGAAGTGTGTAAAACCCGGGAAATAGGGCGGTGCGTGAAAATTTCAGAGGTAGGAATACCTGATTTACGTTCAGACAATTGCACTACGTGCCTCAATGCATCCATTTATCCGTACTGATGAGGTGTCCACCAACCAATGACTCACGACACTATTAACGTCATTAAATCGATGGAGATGTGAGTGCGATTTAGTAATGCCCTTACCTCGGAAAGCAAATTTTTCGGAGTTCTGTCGTCGAATAATTTATTTGGCTGCTTCACGTACGACAAAATTGCAATTTGATTTTACAGAAACACCGCTGCTTTTGAGGTGAATGAATATAATTCAAATCTTACATACAGTAGAACTGCGCTCTCCCTAAATCACACCGCGATTGTTATCCCCAAGGAAACATCTTTCAGGTACCGCTTTGTTATATTTACTGTATCTTTCTAAGTGGTCGATAAGTTACAATTCATCAACCTTTGAGATTCCGATTGCCATAGTGTATACGTGGCAACGGTAAAAGTACTGGGTGAACGTATTATCCTTGCCCACCTTTGAGGTTATTCGCTGAAAGTGGATTTGGACTGCCCGTTACAAGCTTTAGTGAGTACCGTAAACTACTGAGCGAGTAGAATAGGACATCACACACAGAATTCCTGAATATCCTCAGACACTGATTGATCAGTGGTTCTGATAATCTATGTAACACTTGTATGTCAAAATGTTTTCGCACATGGGTACCGAAGTTTCAAAACACTCCAGTTTACGAGTTGTCTTTAGTACAGAAAAGGTGGTGCTCTTTAATGGTGTGTACATTTGCGATCCAACAGGAGTGTCTGTTCCATGGGGTTGCCCACTACTTAGGAGAGGGGGTTCGGTGTTAAACCCAGTCAGGACCAGAAGATTGCATTAGCTCATAGGGGTGACCGCTCTTTGGGGGTACGCTTCAGGAGAGGGGCACTTGCGTAGTCGGAATCGGTGGTGGAGGTATGGTGCAATAATTTCTCGGTGGGAATTGATCGATCTCTTACTTTCAGCTCATATTTTGAAGAATATCAAGTGATAGGCTTCCTGTTGTGTAGTAAATAACAGTTCCTATAGGGTGGTTTAACTTAATCAGTGTTTACGGCTCCGCTGAGCTGTGCTGTCAACTCATCCAAATGAATTGCGCTGCCAATTGTAACTCCAATTGCGGAATCGGAGCGTGACAATGGGTTTAAAAAGGTAGTTTGGAAAGCTTCAAAAGGCTTCTTCGTCAAAACTGCGTAAGATCAGATTGGGTTGAATTTAAAGGATTTGGTAGATTATTCAACCAAAGTCTGGTCCGATAATATCAGCAATAACAGATTTCCCAAATCCATTTATTTTTATAGAATAGGATGTAAATGTACATGACAGACCTAGCGCATAATCTACAGCAATCGCCACCATTAGGTGTGACGAGTCTCGCATATTATCTATCCGGATATAACTCCTGTCTTCAGGTCCACGAGGAGTCCATGTCACTGATAGTAGTTGACGGCTTTCGGTTGTTTTATTCGACATATTTGGAGATCACGATCCACAGTCATACTCGCAATTAGTTAAATGAATCTCTCGATTCCGGGACGCAGGAGGAATACGACAGAAGCGGCGGCTACTTGATTGGTGGAGATCAAACGAATTAAACAATATATGCCAGGGAGCGTTGTCGGTTCAGTATGTCAGTCAGCCAGCGTTCGTCTTCTGTTTCCAGTCATAATGTCCTTTGATGGACAGTGACAATTCGATTAATTCCAAACAAGCTTCTTATTGATCATCCTGAAACTGCCCCCTTACTTACTTTCCCTCACTGGCGTTATCTCGGAATACTGGATCACCACATTGGTGAAACAAATTTAAGTTGGAGGATGTCATTGTGGGGATCATGGGTTGTTGAAGGGGAGATATCTTTTCGCGCTGTCAAATAGAAATTCGTTCTCACTTATATGAGGAGCTCATAGCGCTTTGAAATTGATCTGTTAGAACTGACTTGCGCAACTGGTTAATCGACGGTATTCTTTTGTGATTGTGAGTTCTAGCTTCTTCAGTTAGATGATCTGTGATGGTCGTGTTGCAAGATCAGATGGAAATGTGCACGCAGATCCGAGGCAGTCAACCAGATGCCGGAGATTTCAATCATCTACTAGTCTCATACGGGCGATCAGGCTGGCTACATGTCAGAAAGCTAACAAGCGGAACATGTCGACAATGATTGATTAGATAGCTAGGAATGAACTAATCATTGATTTTGCCATGTTATGTTCATTTCTATGCGTTATCTATTAAAACTAACTAAAATCCACTGTTCACATCGATCATTTCACAACTCGCGCTATTCAGCGGATCTAAGTCCAGATTCCAGTTAGCAGTATTCGTGGAGGAAAATAATTATGATACTGTCTGCCTACATTAATTTTCAGTAGAAGTGACTGAACTATCATGAGCGCTGGATGTACAAAAGTGATCTCTAATTGAAATGGTTACATTAGTTGCGGTACTGCTTAATTACGTACGTAGGCTTCTTTGGTTCTACTCGAAAAAGTGAGCAGGAGAAGTATTCAGGGTGTAAGACACCTGCTCATACAGCTCCCAAGAGATATTCCGGTCCTCAAGATCACCAACCTGCCGTGTGTCTCGGTATTTGACCAACTGCAAGGCTTAATTCTAAATTCCGAGTGAATTGACGCATTGATTTAGAAAATCATCGCTACACCCACAAAATAATCGTGGATAGCTCCCCTTGCTACTGAGGTGCTTGTATCGACTTTTCTTAGAAAATTAGTCTGGACGCAGGTCGGTATGAAATAAATACAGAGTAGTAAAATAATCAATATTTACAAAGTTGATCTCCATGCAGTAGTGCACTAGAAAATATCTCACCGGGAAACAGTATTTCAGAAACCTTAGTATGTTTATTTTGTTTAGCTTTAACACCGTTTCTATTCCCATGGTTATTTTTGCTGGTATAAAAAATATGGTCAATATAGTGCAAAGAGAAGTGAGTTAAGTTTTCCATGAAAGCTTTTGCTTATCAAAACAGGAAGAATCTGGAAAATGTGCGAAACATAAACATAGACGAGCATTTCATTCCATTTGAGCGGGCAAAAAGTTGGTGATTTCAGAAAGCTGCCGGTATGTGAAAAGTAAAATATCTAGACATTCAAAATTTATAAACTTTGAGAGTGCAACTCACCTTCCGCGGAACACTCGCAGAGAAGCACCACAGATAGTTTACTCTTATCGGGTATCAGCAACTACAGTGATCAGCGTTTTCTCCGCGATTCCTTCGTTCACTCTACGAAAAATTATCACAAAATCAGATAAAATGTTGTCATCCAGGAAAATAAAATTTGCAAACTTAAGAGCTCTATTGACGATCCGGCGTTCTGACTTGATTCAGTCGAAGTCTGCGTATCGCACTCATCATCAAGCAATTTCGTATAACACTAAAGTAAAACCAAATATCTGAGAGAGGTTAGTGGTCACGGGTGGGGCTAAATCATAGATGCTTGGTTTTGTGTTGTCATAAAATCGATGAGCATGCATAAAAAAGATACCCAGTAGGAAATAAGCAGCAACCAGCTGAAATTGTTAGCAATTGCCTTTCGATACCCAAACAGATTAGATGCCACATTAGTGCAAACACCAACTTTCGTATCCATCATCCTATTTGAAACATCCGGAAATATTACCAATCACCGATTGATCGCTTTCGCCTTCATGAAAACTGATTGTGCATTTGTTTATGCAATAAAGGAACAGAAAAGTTTATTACTTGATTGTTAAAGTGGTCCATTCAACCTAACTACCACAGCTGGAGAAAGCTATATAAACAGTGGTCCTAAGATGGCTTCTATCTTTTACATAATGCGACCAAATCGTCCACGTCGCTGAGTGACGTACCAATGGCTATCATGCTATCACTACAGATGATTTAAAGTGAAAGACGTGTGCGTGAGGACACTATCCGAAATTCTCTCATCTGAATATTTGTAGCACCACCACCACTACCTGCAGAATGAAATGTCGAGTTAATCTGCTGGTTCGCTTTCCTCACGATTTCTCTGTTTAATTTAGTAGCTATTCAAAATTAGAAGAACGATATATGTATCCGAAAATTTTCACTAAAACGTGAAAAAAAGAGAATAGACATTACTGACATACCTTCTCTTGAGGCTAATTCAGATTAAAGATCACCATGTTTGCTAATGTACAGTTAGTTGGGCTATGGTATGATTGATTGTGTTTGAATTTCTGGTGAACAATAAGCAAATGAGAAGCATAAGCTCGATGTTATCCTACCTGTGTATTTAACGATCTGGAGCATTAAAGTACCATCTGTTGACTAACCGGAACTGAATGGTCGTGCTTCCTGAACGGTGAGACTGAAACACATGGTAATTTGTGGTGATCGTGTAACGAGTAAGCACGCACCGCGGTACAGCGTCCAAGTAACCAATCAAGAAACGGAATAACCGACCAATCTTGTGGTCTCAGGTGACACCAACCGAATTGACTGAATGCAACAGGGTGAACAAATAAACCATATCGTTGTCGATTGGACATTGAGGAATCGACCAATGATTGTTTGGTGCTTGTGATATGTATTTGCATGATTTTCTGAACAGAATTAATTGTATCGACAGCTGGTCTTGGTTCTACTTGACTGCGCTGTTCGGTTGGTTTTCAATCCGAATCCGAGTTAGCACTATTCGATTCCTATTCGGTTCCTATTCCGAATAGTACATTATTCTTTGAACATCAACGGAGTTTATTCATTTAGTCGGTAGACCTTATGTCTCTTAAAATAGACCGTCTGGATGATTAAATGTGATAATGGGAATAGTACTGAATGTAGGAACACGAGAATCCGTACCGTAATGCTCAGAACTGGATTGGCTCCAACCCAAACTGCGGACACCAATGAAATATACGAGGAATTGACAGCATCAAACGCTTATGTTTATTGATAGAATTAGAGCATGTTTTATAGAAGGTATTAGGCCATATGATTGGTTAAAGGATTGTCGTCCAATCACGTAACCGTTTGCGCCGACGCATCATATGTACTAACTCGGATGTCATGTTCGCCCGGTGTACCATTGGCCGAGTTTCCTGAGCGGTGATTGGATGACATGAAACTGTACCTAGTCGTGCATGGATTGTGGTCACGGAAGTCTGGATCACCACAACTCTCTTCCTTTAAGAGTGTCTCGTCAATCTGACTCGCCCGACGGCTAGACCTTCGGACTGCAATTGTTGGCTCCTTCTGTTCATGGTGGTGTCCTTGTGTTTCGATTGGTTGTCTGCACATATGACTGATGCGGCTCCGTCGGGTGGTCTGACGGGATTTACACCTGATTGTCCCCCTCGCGTGTCTCTTGATGCCGCTTCTCCGTGGATGATTTGAAGTGGATTTGGTTCACGTGTCGCTTGTGCATAGTAGCATCATTCAAGTCGGTGATTTCCATCATGGCTCAGTTGTCGTGTGACTATACCAGACGCGGGTCGCAAATCATTACCACGGAAGTATACGACGTCATTGGAGTCGAGGCACTGTGGGGAGGATCGCAAGCGTCTGGATTTGAAATGCATTGTCGGGCTCTCCTTGGTGGTTGTATGTGTTGCGTTTCGGTGTTGGAGTAGGAAGTTATCCACCACTTCATACAGGTTGATCGCCCCTTTAAAAGCACTTATGCTACTGCCGGTACTTTTCATTGAACGACCAGTCATGCAGTCACTCTTCTTGAGGATAGAAGAGGCCAGTTAGAGGGCCACGAAGGAGGCAAAGAATTGTGAATGACGAGCGGCTGTGGGTTATTGGAAGATATGGGTCCAGGGATGATGAGATAGTGTTCGCTGTCGGTCGACTGCTATCGGGCTGGTACGATCGCTTGACATGTTAGTTTTGAGCATTGAACTCCCCCATAGTCCGTCAGGCTACTTCAATGAACTTTGATTGCTTTGGGTACTTTAGGTTCATGCAATTCTTACAATGCAACCGAGGCAAATATCGATCGTATGTGGAAGTTATTTGGACGTTCTTTGAAGTGATCTTTTGTGCTTTAATAGGTTTTCTGATCTGAAGCCATAGTTTGGGGAACTCCTCTAAAAATGACTGTATCCAGTGACATTGTAACAAAATTATCTGATGGTTGTGTTAGCAAAATGTTATGTGAATGTTCACGATTATCATAGGCGGATCACAAATGAAACAGGCAGAATCACCTACAGTCAATCTCCTGCTATGTCGCACACCTGAGAAGTCGCATTTGCACATATCTTCCCACTTTTAGAAAACCCAAACCGTGCACGTAATAACGTAGATTCTGACAATGCAATGTCACCCCCTCAATATATCGCAGTTCCGGATAACTACTCACTTGGTCGTTGACCGGTGTTCGTGATGGCCATTAACCAACCGACCTGCAATGTCGCATTTAGCCAATGGCATTTCTCCTAGTATGATGCAAACATGACACTGTTTACTGGTTGGATAGCCCATTGACAACACATTGATCGATGCTAACAATCGAAGACGGTGTCACTTACCTTCAAAATGTTCTACGGCCTATCGATTAGACGGAAACAGAGGGTGTAACCATACTGAATCAGCCAGGTGCAACTCAGATCTCTCTGGCCAAATCACTTGGTTTTTCAATAAAAACTGTTTACAATGTTATATCCCATCGAACGACTATCGGAGCACTTGTGAACACTAGAGCATCGGAGGAAAAATGCCCCCTGAAAGCCAACGAAAAGTTCACAACAGTGAAGGAGGCCCCCTTGGCTTTGTTTACTTCCATGAAGGAAAATCACGGTGAGTTCCCGATGGTGGAGAGCATTGTTTGTAAAAAGGCAATCCAACCAGCAAAAAGAATGAATCATTATGATTTTAAGGCTTCCGCACGTTGGTTTCACTCTTGGTCAGACAAATGTGGTATTCATTTCTACGAAGCAGGAGATGAGCATCTACTCATGTGCATTACTTTATAGGTTTGTGGGGAAAGTTTGACAGTGCCTATTGATTAAAAGGGCTAAGTTTCGAGCGGAGTTACCGCAGTGGATCTATGGATATTCTGACTATGATTTTTCAATGCAGATGAATCTACTTCGTATTATAGTGGACAACCTCGTGGTCATGCACTTGGTCAAGAAAGCTTGGGTATCTATGCATCCGCACGTTCAGATCAAACCTTTCATAAAATTTGGGTTCAAACTTACATTGAATCAGCCGACGATGCGGCCACCAGAGAATAAATGTGATTTGATTGAAAACTTTACTGTCTATTGATGAACGTCTTTTGAAGAAGAATTCACCTGTTTAGAGTTTGACTATGAAGAAGTGGGTCATTTAAAACTTTCGTATCAAATCCCATTTTAATCATTAGGTGAACTCGTTTCGAATCAAGCTCAGCGTCGCAGCGTCGTCGTATCCCGGCTTACCGGCCGATCGCGATTATCGCTCACCCGTTTGCACGCTGGTGCGACAGAGCCCACCGAGAAAACCGAATCGTCGTGGCTTTGATGACCACTGTAACAAAAATGACCACATTCGAGAGCCCCACAGAATAGCAGAAAGAAACATTTGCATATGTATTTAATCATAAGTCATCGTTTGTTTCAGTTCGGTTCTTCTTCAGAAATCAACAAACGTGTTGTTTTATTCAATTGTACAATAGATTAACCGATGCGAAAATCGCGCATTAGCCAAGGCAAACAGCTTCAATTGATCCATTAAATTCTGCGCTTCTCTAATTGAAATAGCTTCCGGTGGATTTAGTTTAAAACTCATCTTCTTCTTTGCGACGCTGAGCTTGATTCGAAACGAGTTCACCTAATGATTAAAATGGGATTTGATACGAAAGTTTTAAATGACCCACTTCTTCATAGTCAAACTCTAAACAGGTGAATTCTTCTTCAAAAGACGTTCATCAATAGACAGTAAAGTTTTCAATCAAATCACATTTATTCTCTGGTGGCCGCATCGTCGGCTGATTCAATGTAAGTTTGAACCCAAATTTTATGAAAGGTTTGATCTGAACGTGCGGATGCATAGACACCCATAAACAGAGCGTTGGATAGATCCAGTTTTTCGGTGCTGTAGCCAAAACGTGAAGAAATGAAACCTAGTTTCAAGTTTATTACTTTATAGTAAAATTNACTGATGCAAATCAGGAATTGGTATCACAATCGCATTCAAAACATGAAATCGTACCGGCACGGTGATAGCAAAATCTTTCCTCACCAAGACGCAGGAGAAACCCGCCGAAGTAGCGGTTAGTTTACTACAGGATATCATTGCAATGAAATAATATAGACAAAAGTTTATCACTGACTTAAGCAGTATTTAGCAATCCTTGATTCCCGTTGTTTTGCATACATGATTTGTTTCAACCAGGTGTATTGTGATTAGTCCGGAACACCGGACTGTCACCGGTGGACCTGAAGCTGCCTGGTTGGTACTGTTACGGAGCAAATTGAGTTTCACGCTAGTTTGAGTGATACGAAACATTTGAAATGAATGCGTTGTCCATACCACGTTGTTTTCCCATAAACAGAGCGTTGGATAGATCCAGTTTTTCGGTGCTGTAGCCAAAACGTGAAGAAATGAAACCTAGTTTCAAGTTTATTACTTTATAGTAAAATTAATGTTCGCAATATCGACTATCCCACACCACTGTTCACAAGTAATTGTGCTTTATTACAATTGAGTTTTGTTATGGATTGGTGTGAATTATTATCTATTTCAATGAAACACAATATTTCGTCTGCATATATTTCGTTTCTCTTGTGTTTTCTTCTTAACCCGAAGCTTTGGAAGCATTTTTCCTTAGCATTGGTACAAAGATATCCTAAAACAGCGGGTCTAGTTGGAAGCTCATCGCCACTCAATCGTTCCGCAGATAAATAGTACCACTGAATTTGAAATGCACGTGATCTATGAAAAATAAGGCAACCTTTGTATATTCATAGAAGACGCATCACTGAAAGTGAGTCCCACTCGTTAAATTGTTTGATTCCAAATGTGTGTTGGTGGTCTCAGTGGAAGACTAAAACTATGAGTTGTGCTATAAATGAACAATATGCGTGTATAGCTGAGGATATCGCCCTCGACAATAGCAGGAAATACTTTATTTTTAATTTCACCCAAAATAGTGCAAATAAAGGTTTTTGTTTAGCCATTTTTACGATCAAGCCGCTAAAACCGCTGTTCCGAAATGATTGATGGCTCGACAACTCAGTTCAACGGGGTTCGACGACACGAACACCGGACAAGAATATCAATACAAATTTTAGCTTGTGATGGGAATCCAATGAATAAATCTAGAATCAAGTCATGATTCGGGATGTTGATAATGATATTACTTCTATTTGATTTACTGAATTCAAAATATAACCATAGAATCATAACAATAACTATTCGAGACCAGCTCATCGCGAAATAACTCTCTTAGTTGCAAATGTGGATACTGGAGCTTAATGTAACAACTATCAACTGAGGAGGCAGGTGCTCGCAAACCAGGATGCAATCTACGGACATTAACTGGCTGTATTTACAATAGACTGCTTGTTAGGTGGAAATCCGCCATTTTCCATAGACATCACCTCTCATAGTCTACGACCGTTTGTTCGGTGAGATATATCTCGTATTCTGATTGTAAAACTGAAGCGGCTCAGAGGTTCACAGAACAATTCACCTTCATCCCTACCCCCCTTAGAATGTCAGCTCCTAGTTAAAAATTCATAGCTTTTGATCGAATTAAGATACTGAAATAACTACACCAAAACCCCATATAACCTCGCCATAACTAGAAGTGAATCGCTGAATAGGTGGTCTGGCGATGTACTGAGCGTATACGGATGGTTAAAAAGGATTACACTATGATTTTTGCATGCCTACGTGATGTGTACCATACTTTATGTTTTCAAGGCCTCGCCTTTAACTCTTATCTGGCTCTCTACGCTTAACCCCTGTACCCTTTGTCAGATGACAGTCTGCCTATTTGGAATTGTGAAACCTTTAAAAATTCTGTGCTGCTTCTCTAAGCTTCCTATAACCGATCCAAAACCAATAAAAGACCTCACATCGATCTTATGTATTAGATGACTCGGCCCTTGGTGGTCCCGATCTTTGTGTTACAAAGGATACATTGAGAATGTTCGGGACGAATCGGTGCTCCTAAATAGAATTTTGGTCAGAATTCAACCCGTTCGATAGGAATGTTTGATTCGGGCCGGCTTCAGAGGTCAAATTTCCAGTGTCATATCGCGTCTGATTTTGCATCTCCACACTACGACGCTCATCCCTGAGAAGAGGAAAAATTCCACGGTGGGCTGTTACGACTAGTTCGAAAAGTCCTCTCGGGTTAGTTTGCACAACTGAACAATTCTTAATCAAATAGCCTATCTATCTTATCGAATCGAACCGACAGAAGCGAAAGTCTGGTGCATATCAGTGAAAATTATAAACAATTGTGGGTAAGCATAACTTTTTGTAATAAAATGTATTTTCACATCAGCGTACAATGATCTTGGTTCTCTCAACTATAAACTTAACACAGCCGCCTCTCCATGGATCGAATCCGGTGTGGTTTTGAACAAAACCATGCCCTTTTCTTATGAACGTTTGTTGCTCCTGACTTCAAGGGCTGTCAATCTCCTGTTATGTCGCACCCTTCGGGAATTCTAAAAGGCGGGCTATTCCAGGAACTGCGACAGAGCAAGTCAATCAGAAGTAGATGCTATTAAGTAGTATAAAAAATCGGTTGAGAGTTTTTAACAAAACAAACCGGATCGGTGGGAAGTACGTTAATTCCGTTACTTGTTATCATTATGTACTGTTAAGTTATAATGAAATTTAAATTTACCATCATGTGTATCCTTTGCGTATCGAAAAACTGAAAACTTTTATGATGCTCTCAGTTTAGTATTAGTACATTGCATCTAGTATTCAGTCGTTTTTCACTTTCAGGTGTCCAGTTATTCCGAAAATACTTGTCTTTCTTCAGGCGATTTTTTTCCAACCCAATTACCTCATATTGATTCCAGATATTCCTCCATTTCTTGCGATGTTAGGTTAAATACAGAACTGAGTATATGGCGTCTGCCATAATAAACAACTGCTTTAGCTATGATAATCGCAGCACCATTATTAACCCATTCGATGAAAACAGGAATGAACCAGGTCGAACACAGTGAGAACAAGGGACAAAAAGTCACATTTGAAAGAAATCGTGTCATCTAAAATAAATGAACTATCTGTTACCGATTATACTTATTTCATTCACTTCTTTCCCATATTACAAACAGATTGTTCGCTGTGCAATCTATTCATGATTTTCTGGTAAAAATGTGTACCATTAGCGTCTGTAGACATCATCATTCGTTCGTTCACTCTTATTGTTACCAGTGACCAATGTTGGCAAAAATAATTGACGGCTTAAGTTCAACACGGGATGCCATAATGTGATAGACAAATGAGACGCGCATCACTCAAACAGTGAGGGTTACGATGAGCTTTGGTCAGTCACCTATCCAAGTTCATCG
>UZAN01043022.1:14848-27736 GCA_900618425.1 Echinostoma caproni
ATAGTTTTACCATTGGAATGTATGAACGGGCCACAAATCGTGTTCTGACATCATTTTGTTTCCGATAAACTAATGATTAACAGCCATACATTATTGATCATGTTAAATGCCCCCCAAAGGGCCATCAACCATTTGTCGGGAATCATGTCAAAACCTGTCCTCGAATCACTTGGTCTGATTGCATAACAAGCGTGGTCTCTACAGGCTTACGTTGTTTGTGTAATCAATTTCTGGTCTCATTTATCTCACAGGGCAATTCGTTAGGCTTCATTGGCTTCGATGGCTTGCTCTTATTTACCATCACTCCATCCGGGGAATCGAGTTATTCAGGTGAATTAACTTATTTCTATCTTTCTCCATTTTTTTAGCGTATGCAACGGTTGATCTGATAAGTAACTTGTACCGTCTGTTCTTGCTCAAAACTGTAAAGCTTGTAAGAAGTTCTCTCGTAATTAGATTTCCAATGGATTTCATGCTGTTCCTACCTCGAACACATTAAGGAATTTCTTGAGGCTTCAAAGAATTAAATCGTACATCTTTTGCACAGAATTCCTGAATAGATTGCATTTCATCTGAGCTAAATGCTGTTCTAAAGAAATGGGTTTATCGCTGTTATGATTTTTAGTGATTGCTTTTATTCTTGTCAGCTTTCTGTGCCAAATTTTTTGCTGAAGAATCTTGTATTGAGGTACATGGAGCAATACTTTGACTTGATTTGTCCTGACTTAAAGACAACAGTATGTCTGCGCTCATGAAACCACCACCATCAGAAATACCATTTGTCTGAGGGTTCATTTCCCATATTTGAAAAATAAAGCTGCGACAAGGAAAGTCACCCAGGGAGAGTTTCACATGTGATGAACATTTTGGCAAACAAACATCAGTTTCATACCCCAAAACGATTCGCGTTCCGAAACCGGGAAACCGGAGTTCCGTGGGACACTCACCTACCAAACTGATAGCCAACAACACAATGCCATGTTGGACCGTATTTTTTGTCAAACACTTTTTTCACATGTGCAGCAACATTTTTCTCCATATCATACAATTCCAACGCTTCCAGGGTCACAGTGATGGCATCCTGTTGTTTTTCCTCCGCCATATCCGAACCACGAATACTGATTTTTCTTGTGTTGCCCACTGGGCCACGTGTGCTCAGCTGAGGTTCCATGACGAATGGACGAGAATTAATCGCGTCGTAGAATGGTTCGTCAAAGTAACCGAGGACAAGTCACACGGATGTGCACAAGCGATGTATCAAGTCGAATTCAAATTTATCCAGTGAACACCAAAATACCATCAGTAGGACCGGATCCATTCGCTGTATCGGTATGTATACCGTGTGAGTATTAGCTTGTTTCAACATGATTTGTCGATTCACAGCCTGATCACGTGAATCCGTTGCGATCGCGCAGACAAATCGATTTTCGCGTGAAAAGTCCAGTCAGGGTGAATGGTTTTAAGGTGGTGTATCACACACCTATCGTGAATGACACCTTAACACACGCACACACACACACACGCACGGATCTCAAATCGATGCGAATCGGCAGAGGTTTGGTGGAGAGCACTATTCAAATTCCTTCCCCATCTGGCACACGAAATCACACACGTGGTAAAGTACAAACGGGGAGTTGAGTAATTTTCGCCCCCGGGGTTGGATTTGAATCCAAGTTTCAGTATTTAAGATAAACTCAGGAAGTTGAGTAAAAAGTGCTGGTGTATAGCCACCTTGTATAAGATAATGCAAGATGGATTTGTTACCGTGGTGTAATGCTTAAATATCACGCAAAACTCCTTAAGATCAGATCAGATCAGATCAGATCAGATCAGATCAGATCATTCAAATTGCACTCGAAGCAAACAATCCATCTAATCATCATGAGTGGAGCAGGTGGGAATAGAATAGATTTTCACATAAGCACATACTGTGTGACTTTCAGCGGTTGTGCTCACTTGTTTTTGGCCGCGCACGTTGTTGTCAAGCCTGAATGGCTGCAAACAAGGAATGCCAAATTGATCTAAATCGTTTGTAACCCCGTTTGAACACTCGTTCATTCTGCCACATAATCACAATAGGACTAACACCTCCTTATTGATCGTATTAACCATAAGTGTAACCTCTGGTTTGTTACCGGGTCACCAAAGCAAACTCCATAGTGCTGTCTGTGGAAAAGAATCCGAAAGGGAATAGCACGGAGATAGCGAAGTGGTTGAGAAGGATCAAACGAAAGCAAAATAGCTTTACATGGAATTTGGTATAGACCAGGAGACCGCTACTAATTTGTGAGACGATTTTGGTCCATGACAGTGAAAGAATGAAAACCTCTGTGTACGGAGAAGATGGTGAAAACGACTTAGAACCACGGGAGGCGCGGGAAGTCCGGAGTGGGTGTGGGACCAGTGACAGCGGATATGTAAATCGGATCTTCGGAAGCGCCCTCAAATGAACGAGAGAACATAGAGCAAAAAATAATGGCTACCTGAAGAACACTTGGTCGGTTTATTTGAAGTTTACGATAGGGAACGTTTTCTTAGGCTTTGTGAATGATTTCTTAAAAAAAACTATAGCTGGTTTGTGAAATCACGGTATTACAAAGAGCAATCTTGTGCTTACCGAGTTCTTGGTAAAACCATTCATAAAGTATTAAGCCGTGTCGTCTGCCCAACGTGATGAGAAGTGAGTTAAAAACACGTATCCATCCTGGATTATAGTCTTCACGACATTCACGGCTGGAGTGAGCTAGTTGGGCGACACAACAGAATGAATCCTAGGATTCTGGACGGAGGAGAAGCCGTCCGTTCCTATCTGCATACTTGTAAAGTNGCTATTTTTCTACGTAATAGAACAGTGGTCCATTGAGCCAAGAGAGGAAGCTGTAGATTATTCATTGAAGTTGATAACAGATCATCGGTGGAAATTTAGGGCTCTGCACGATCGAGGGGACACGGAGGAGGGGATCTCCTGGATATCCCCGGGATTAAGCAGAGCTGAATGCTGCCAGGCGCTTCCCCGGGTTGTGGATAGGGGGATACCGTTCTTGAAGAAGGTTAGCCTTAAATATATTATGGCATACCGCAACAAATAAGCAGTCGTGAACAAACAG
Organism: Echinostoma caproni; assembly: GCA_900618425.1. Lineage (NCBI taxonomy): Eukaryota > Metazoa > Platyhelminthes > Trematoda > Plagiorchiida > Echinostomatidae > Echinostoma > Echinostoma caproni. The sequence goes on from UZAN01043022.1 coordinate 17,956, forward strand.
CGGCACTACCAGGGTGTGGTGGGTTTTAGCCTGGTCACCTGGCTCCTGCTTAAAAGCCGCATAAGCTCGATGACGATGTCGTGACAAAAGTCGATGTGATTGGCCCTATTAAAACTAAACTCATTGACCCGAGGCGAGGGATTACTTTCCTCTGCCTTGCAGTTCGCACTTAGTAGTGCAAACGTTAAAGCTGCATCCTCAAAATAACAAATACGTCGAGTGACGTTGGGGACGTCTCTCGCACGAAACTCCCAAATAACTTCATGATCATGATCATGGAGCCGGCTTAAACGGACTTGCTGATTGCGATGGACTGTTTGCAGTAGCTATAACATTTTCACCCAATAGGGTCATTGTTGTGGTTGTCGGAGACGGTGCCAACCGGTCGCTGCTGCGAATCATGAATGCACCCAGATTGGTGTTCTCGATGTTGGTCGTAGTGTGGGTGCAAACTGGTTCCAATATGTAGCAAGGAACAATTAAAACTGATGAAAACATGAGGAAGATGGCAAACGTAATGGTTTGGAGATGGGTGACAATGTTTGAGCCCGATGAATTAAAGTTTGGCGAGATAAAGTTTCAAAGAGAGGTGACTTGTTGTACGCGGTGAACACATGTGTGTCAGTTAGCTTCTAAGCGAGGGTTTACAACGAGGGCAAAGGAGATGAGTAATATCTCTTTTGAGGGAGTTCATACTTTAAATCTGACTAGCATCCACAAAATATACTAAAATTCGTGGTTAACTTAGATATCGAATATGTTTATCGTTGTTAAGACCGAATTCCAATCGTGACGCCCGTGCACAGTGTTTTTAGGGCCCGTAACCCAACACAAGAAAACAGAACACACTCAAGAGAGCGTTCTGATCGGAATCATGTTAACGATTTAATGAATGATCGTGAGAGTGCATCAATCGATTAAACGATGACCCAAAAGTAGGTCAAGCCTGGCACACGGACAAAACGGATTGGCAGGGTATTAGTCATTGTGTTTGTCTTGAACAGCTGTCTCACGCGATTGGGCGATCAATGGTAACAGTCAGAAGAGGGGACTGACGTGAATGGAATAGTCTCGCTTTAATGGCATGCATGCGTGCATGTATGTGAGTGTGCATTTGCATGAGTGCGCGACGCATCTACAACAATGGCAGGTTTCAGGAAACGAATTCAAGTGGGCCATTTGCACAGGATTAGGTTTTTTCTCTGTATAAAACACTATGGATCGCATTGCCCCGTGGAAATCTTGACCTTCCAATGAATAAGCTCACTGCTCCGTTTGTGTTCCATTTGAATTAAACCAAGTCATTGAGCAACATGTTTCCTGTATGCACAAGATGTTTCATTGGTTTGCACACAAAAATATGCCCTGCATTTTCTCGAAATATTCTCCACATCCAGCGTTCACGCACACAGTTTCATTCGTTCAAACCATCGGGTGAAACAGCTCGACCATCGTGCAACGAAAGCTCACACATACATACTACTATTTCGTTTGGAATAATCCTGATCTCGTTCAGGTCGCGCACTTTGGTAGGCGTATACACTGGTGGAGTTAGTTCTCAGAAATAAGCGATCATCCTAATTCTAAACTGGTTGATCTAATAGTACAACAACGGCGAGGAGGAATAATCAGCACGTTTGTTAAAGTCGTGATAATGCGTTAATAATGCTGATCACATAGAATTCATGAAGATAAACACAATGCATCTTTTGTGTTACTGTTACTTCCTGCCCCTGAGCCCAGAAGCTATTCATGACACAACGGGGATCGGACCGCCACTTGAACATCCACTTGTTATTTAAACCAAGGTTTGATCGAAAAAGCCAAATAGCAGCTATTGACTGAAAAAAACCACGATGACGGCAAGTCATCCATTATCAACTTAGCCAGTGCGTCTACTGTGTTCAGTGTGAAACCTAACTCTCACTCCACATGCTCATTACCCATACGTTGTCACGGGGCGTGCAACTGGCAATTGGTTCTTCACCACAGAATCTGACAAATTGGCACACCTGTGGTTTGCGCTGGCTTGCAGTTCGCATCACAAACACATTCTCACATGATTCCAGTCAACACCTTTTTCCCGCTGTGCTCAAAACTGGTTATAATTTTACGTGTCTAGGCTCATCGTCACCATCATCATCATTAGCAAGCCAAGTCAAGCCAAGAAATCGCTTTATACACCTCGCAAGGTAGATATTCAGCAACCACATAACCACAGTGTGCCAACCAGAGGTGAAAAATCAAACATTATAATACAGCAATTGAAAGACGTGAAAATGGACAACAACATCGGAAAATAATGACATACCCAGGTGTAATTGATTGGTTTAGTTTAGCATTTGGCGCGGATTTCGTGCAGCGAGATCAAAGAATGTTAGAAATCTGCCGACATACGGGACAATAGAGCCACTGTAAGCTTCAGTGCGTGTCTTAATAAGTTTGTGAGTGGAACGGGTGGACGACTGTAAAAGGCATTGAATAAGAACAGAATAGAGGGTGGGAAATATCAGATAAAATCCTGTTGGAGAATGTTTTACAGGACTTGAGGTGGTGTGTCACCACATACTGTACCAGATGTTCCCGTAGTATGAGATTACAATACGACAGAAACTTGACGGATCGGGAAATGCGTTTTGGGGTCCTTGTCAAACAGACCGGGGAAGATAGCAGCGGACTCATAAAGCCACTGGCGCGAAACACAAGAAAAGAACATAACGCCTTGCAACATGGTTTTATATAGAAAGGGATTGAAGACGTTAAACACGAAACCTGAGCCTCTTGACCTTCAAAAAAAGGCATTTACGTGGTCAGACCAGGTGGGCTTACAGGTGTAAATAACGCCAAGGTATTCGACAGACGGTTGTCGTTCCATCTGATCGCTGAGGTTAGATAAAGGCCGGTTGGCATTTGCTAATTCAACACACCTTTGCCCTTTCAAAAAGGAAACATTTCGTCTTTACACTTTTGGGGGTTCATGTGGAGGTTCCTTTGTTGAGACCACTCAACTATTTTTGACATCTTTTCTTGTAGCGCGGTTAGAAATGATGGGTTGGGGTAGGGCAGTCCGAACATTATATCGCCTGCATACTTGACGAGAAGAGAAGATTTGCTCACAGCCATACAGGAAATGTAAGCAGAAAATAGAAAAGGGAATAGTGAAGATGTACGACCTTTGAGCAGTGTAAACCGCTGACGGTTGGAGAAATAGTTGGCCAACAGTTCAATCGTATAAGGTTGAACTCTGACTGAAGACAGGATATTTAACAAAATTTGTCGACCAATTGTGTTGGAGGCATCAATGTAGTCAAGAAAACATACGCGTGCAGCCTTGCTTTTCGTATCCAGGTTGGATGAAACGAAGTGGGACACATAAGCAAGAGCATCCAGGGTACCTCATGAACGGGTATATGCAAACTGATTCGGGTCACCAACATTGAATTGTGTGGACAGGGTCTTAATGTAGAGCCTCTCAAACACACTCAGAATAACTGAGGTGCATGCGGTGGGACGGAATTTTGAGGATCCTTTCGTCGGTACACGGGTTTAAGTTGCTGCGAAATGCAATTTTTCAGAAGTTCACTCAGCACAGAGGAAAGGAAGGCAGCTCATTCTCTGAGGACAGCAAATGAGTCCTCGTCGCGCCTCAGCACTCGTGGGGATTTAATCGAGCCAACTCTTGATAACTATTGACAGAAAAAACCCGAGCTACGAGAACCGAATTTCGATATTTTATCAGAAAAATCCCTGGCGACGAGATCATTATGATCATAGACATTTTCCGAGAGAATGTTATGCTTGTGTTATAGTGGAAGATACAACAGTATCAATTCTAGTTGCCGTTTGGAAATGCATCGCAATTTTAAGTTTTTGACAACGTCCCGAATGACCTAACTGCCACTACGTGGGTTCAGGGGTTAACTTCTTTGAACAGGTTTTTCTTGTTTAGGCAAGTAACAGTGACGTGACCTATTCAACCATGGGCGCCAATTTTTTCACGTTTCCGAATCTTGTAGTATTGTTTTTTGATTTTACTTAGTATCATCGTGCTAACAGAATCCGATTGGTCGACTTTTGAAGCCTTACGCAGTTGGTTCCGTCCGATTCACTTTCTTCCATCAATCGAATAGCAACCGATCTTCCCAAAAGATCGCACGCGTGTTTACGTTCCTCGTGACTGTCTGGAATCTCATCAAGTAGGTGTAGTTAACCCGAATATCACTCTCATATTGGTCTTTGTAGTGTTTTCCACAGTTCGAATCGTGGATTCTTCATACTATATTCTGTAGGATTAACAGAAAATTTATAAACTGCCATATTCAATCGGTTCCGTTTGATTACACAAACTCATCCAATCATCCCTGTGCGCCACTGGTTTGCGAAGAACACAGTTTAGTGAACCGGGACGGACTGACTGTCCTTATGTTCATACTATTTACAGAGCCAACATTTGGGACACAGATCAATAAATACATCGGGTCTGTCAATAATGACCAAATCGATATCAGGGCCGACTAGTCACGTGCCATGCGGCGTGAGTGAGCTGCGGTAGAATTTGAATTCTCACTACAATTACCACGTGATGCGAGAGCAACAAAACCCAAGCCAACTGAACAGAAATGTGCATGCCGAGAAGACAAAAGCCTTTGAGCTCACTGTGGACTACATGCTTCTTAGGGCCTTGACCGCATCGAAAAATAGGAAAAACAGTGATTATATCTTCTCCGGCGTCAGATATTTCCTTGCTCAGCTGAAGAACCAGATAACATTAGGAATTAATGGCATTGTATCGGCTGACATGATTTTAGAAACATGGAAGCTTACATTTCAGTAAGAAAAGTTCACACACCGCCTGTTTCTTTAAGAAACACGTTTCTCAGGGAAAGACTTGCTCACACACATCACACAGCTATCTTATAATCCAAGGTTAGGTGGGAGTTCACCAGTTCCCCTCTCCTTAATTGTGAGTACATATGCTGAGGCGAATTTCGGTATATGCTCAGCGAAGATGTACATGTTGAGAGGCAGCGAGTTAATTGAATATGTAATAGGTGGTTAGAATCTTGCATAACCTTTTTTCTAAAGTTGACAAAAGAGGCTTTTTCATGATGTGAAAGTTTCAAACATAACTCGTTTTCGGGCTGGTATACTGTTTATTTATTTATCTATTTATTTTTATTTATTTATTTATTTTTATTTATTTATCTTATTTATTTTATTAGTTTTTATTTATTTATTTATTTTTATTTATTTATTTTATTATTTATTTATTTATTTCTATTTTATTTATTTACTTTATTTATTTATTTTATTATTTATTTATTTATTTTTATTTATTTTTACATACCCATTATTTATACATGTATATATTCGTACACCTTGCTGCGGTTTTATACAAATTTGGAAAATATCTATCAATCACCTGATCGTGAATGAGATAATTGACTATGGCCATTTATTAAGTGTTTCGCTCACGACCAGTATCCTGAAAATGGACACCTTTGGAACATCATAAATTTGGCTTCCCTTTTGACCAGGTTTCCTGAAATCAGCAGATTATATGCCAGACTGACTGGTTTCGACCCCATCGATGGACCGAAATACGCTACACCGCGGGGCCTTTGGACTGAAAAATTATTTTCATATACGAGTTTGATCGAGCAGATTGAGCGTTAACCGAAAGGCTGGAAAGCATTGGACAGCTGTATCGATCTGTAACTGCGCAAACACATCGACCCCAAGGAGTATCAAAGGCAGGACCTCAAGTATCATATTATCTTTACACGAAGAAATTCACAATACAATCAAATCAAATCCTTCATTGAAAATTTTAACAAAATAAGCGCTAATGGTATATCACTTGCCGTTTACAAAATTGATTCGAATGGTGGTAAACCGTTCGTTCATGTTTCTAACCCCTTGGTTTGAAGATCGGTATGAATAGGGATTGAAAACGGAAAGGTATGTAAAACGTGGCATTTCGATAGCTGTTTATGACGTGAGAGGACGGAAGCAGAAACCGTTCAGGATGCATTAGTGACGCCCATTTTGAATATGAAAAGGAAGAAAGTCAAAATATGGAGGAAAACTTTTGACTAACCAATTTTTTCTCTTCAGAATCATTCTGGGTTTGACGAACCGTGGCCCGGTGGTTGATCAAGGTGCAGTGATGAATCCCAAATCCGTATTGTGTGCTATTGAGATGAGTAGGTCACACATAATTTATTGCGCCTCAAACTGTGCGGCACTGCGGTGCAGTCGAATGAATATCCATTTGTATATAGCATGGCGATTGAGATTTATGTATGAAATGAAGAAGACAAACGGCAGCTTAATATCAACGTAGAGTACAAAATATGAGCACAGTGGAAACCACGTGTTGGATCAGCAATGGTCACAAACAGCCTGGATCGTGGCGCTCGGCAAAACGATCGAGCGGACATACGGAAAATCTCAAAACGAATATGAATAATAGGTTCAGTCAGGGTGTTAAATGCCTGGTGTGACTGAACAGTTGATAGCTTAATGGTTTGAAACTCCCGCTTCACAAGGGGTTAGAAAAGCCTTCAACTTCATTTGGTACCAGAGAATAGAGCTCCAACGGTCGAGCTAGTCAGCAGACCTTAATAAAACAGATTACCGAGCATAATACTGGCGGATGTATACGAAAACAAGGACTTAACAAAACTGACGACTGTTGCTACGTGCGAGATACTTCCCCGCAGACCAAAACGAGGCAATTAACACCTATGTTTGCTGAGAGTAAACTCGCTATCTAATATACACTTGCTTGTTTTTATAGATCGCTTCTAATTTTAATGATGTATTTGCAATATAGACGGAACCTCAGGGCGTAAACGTTTCATTTCCGCTATCAAAAATACTGAAACCAGCTTGAATGAGTGTAGATAGAAAGTTGTCATACCTTCCTTGTGATAAAGAAGTTTTCACTTACAAGGTAATGTTTGCATTTCAGGCCCGTTCGATCAATAGTTTACATTTTACATTTCACTAATAGTATAGTTTTTTATTGGGTCAGTAAGTACATGGGATAACATGCTACTTGTTGACTTACCGGCCGTACAATAGAATTCCTACACGTATCACCAGATTCCTCGATTTCCAGTTTAAACTGGCATCATTTCGTCAGAAAGAAATCATTCAATTCGTCACGTGACTAAAAATTACTCTCTTATCGATTGTGTTTTAACAACATCTGTTAATTGAGGTTGCCCATAATAACCACACCGAAAAGTAAGTGTAAAGCTTGTCTATCAAAAGTTTCCATCCACCATAAATGTTTATATAGCAACATTTCTATTATTGATTGTGTCATATTCTATAAGATTTCAGGCCCGTAGAGAAATACCATGAGGAGGTTCTTTTATAATAAAAAAATACACGAGACAATCATTTCCAATACTGAGCTTACCGGTTATTTAAACTCTGTTTATATGTGAGTACTTCAAAGCGGGCCGGCTGTCAACCAGAATACTGGAAACGGTTGCAGTTGTACAAAAGACATTAAATTACATTTTCTAATCACTTGCGTGAATATCATCTGACACTGCCCTGCGCACATTGATAAGCAAGGCAAACATTCTGTCCTTGTATTTCCTGAATCACGTGAGTCAGTATGGTATTTCTATTTGTATTTGTATAACATTTGCAAGCTGAGATTTGCTTACATTTTAGTTAAAAACAAACAACCAAATTCGTTTTTCCTCAGCAGCGATCAAATGTTAGTTTTTGTCAATTGTCAACTCTGATCGATGATCTCAGTTGTTGTGTGCCTCGCCTTGGTCTTCCTCGTCTTTCAAACAGTGAGATATCATAGTATGTGTACAATGCTCACAATAGTATGAATATACACAAATACTTGTTCTAGCGATAGTATTGTATGGCTATTTGATTCAACATGCATGAGGTACTTGTGTCTCCATCATTCTTACCCTTTCCACACACACATACACAGTTAGTGGCGTGGAATGAGTTGTCGCCAAAAAATCCTAACTTAATCGAGACAGTACCGTGGTCTCTGCGGACCATCAGTATGATGACAATGTAGTTGGTCATGACGTAATAGATTGTACGACTAGTCGGCCTGACAAACCAGAAGACAACACGAAATTGAAAGGTTTTCATCGATAAAAGAACGAGAAAAAAAACAAAATGTTATATCGAGTTATAAAATGGAAACAGAAAGAAAGCAATGAGTCTGTGTAATTCAATTTGGCTCAGAAAACAAAGATTGAGATGAGGTTTGTTTTTAGTGTACCACGTGGAAAAGAAATAAAGAAAATGTTCACTTTAATTGGCGACGAGTGCGGTACTAAAGCTGTCGATCGAAGCTTTTTTTTGCCCTAAAAGAAGGTCGGGCAGGAATGCTTGCGTTTCAGAAGTTCACGGCTTGAGAGTAGGTGGGGTGGAGCCTGCGTGAGATTGTGACAAATAGTTGGGTCGATGGTGGGTGATGAATGCAGTTGTTCTATGGGAGAAAGCTGGCAAAGTGATACGGTTTGGTCGTGTTCAATAGGAAAACAAGCGTGAACACGTTCCGGGTTACTTGTTACCCCAGCAGTTCTCCCTAATGGAGTCATACTCGGACGAGGCACTGAGATACTGTTTTCCGTATGGTGGCGGTAGCGCAGCAGTTTAACCGCTGTCACAGGCGTGCTTTGGATCCCGTGATCCGAGGTTCGAGCCCGGGCCACCGCCAGCCAACTTTAGTGGTAGACAGCTCTGCTATCACCCGTTTCAATAGCACGCCTAACCTAGCAAGTCAAGTCAAGTCAAGTAAAGCTTCATGCACCGGTTGGGTGAATGTTTAGCATTTTCGACAAGTTCAAGTTACAGTGAGGAAAACGGTAAGTATTGGAAAAAGAATAAATATACATTTACTAAATGACAAACAGACGGATTTAGGTAAAATCCTAATGTGAGAGATGACTGTTCAAGTCAGCAATGATATTTGCTCGGTTGATCAAGATATGAGCAAAATATGGGGTTCATGCTGTTTTTGTGTGTCGTGGTGCGTGCAGAACGAATCCGAAATTGGGAACGGGTACTCGGATGAGAGACCGATTTATTGAGATGGGAGTGCAGGCAGTGTTCTTCGTTGGACAGGATTTGGCTGATAAATCGATGGCATGAGTCAAAATGCTTGCTCACAATAAAGTCAACCAAAACGGTCTTTGAAATGCCGCTGAAACCAGAAAGAAGTTTAAGAGATCTGAAAAAGAGAATAAAGTCTTTCGCCTTCAGACCAGGAAAATGTACGGGGGAACAGTACAACCAATGTGGAAGAATGGAAGCAGTCACAAATTTAAGATTGACATTTGAGGGAACGCCGAGCTTTTTAAGCCTAAAGGCGTAGAATGAGGGCATACAAACCCGAATATAAATGTTTCAACATGTTTGGACCAAGAAAGATTGTCTGTCAAAGTGACTTCAAGATATTTCACAGAGTCAGCTTTCGGGATGGTATTACCATTAACAGAAAGTTCAGGCTGATTATTCAAAAGGGTTTGATAAGGCATGCCTGTTTTAAGACTAAAAGAAACATCCACAAATTTATCTACATTTAACATTAAAGATCGGGGAGTTGACCAACTAAAAATGTTATGGAGACAAACCTGAAGTTGAGAGAAACAATCGGGAACAGATGAGGAGCAGCCGACCACCACGTCATCAGCATACTTGCAGGCGATAAAGTTGGGAGGGATGGGAAGGTCCTTTATATACAGTGAAAAAATAAATGGAGACAAAATTGCACCCTGAA
>UZAN01043022.1:30657-44055 GCA_900618425.1 Echinostoma caproni
AAGGAGGACACACAGATTATTAAAAATATGAAACTCCTCAATCTGTGTAATTGATATGAGTTCTTTTCACGAATAAACTTTTATCATTTCCCCCCACAAACGTTCGGTTATCTTACAGTCGATGCGTCAGCAACCATAATCGAAATGGAGAAATTGTACTTTTCTAACGCGCCCGGCCAAAAGAAGCAACCATATAATTTATTAGTATTATAAAAATTTTGTGTGTGACCTAGGGTAATACCATGCACATTCCCGTGCATGAGGATCAAAACGTTTGGCAATGAGATCAATAGATTTGGGAAAAGTCATGATGTTGCACGAGTTTGGTTAATACCTGTTAAGGTCTCAACTGGGCAACACAGATCATAGCAGAAATTAAGATAATATGTAAGATGCTCACAACTGGAAGAGTTGTCTGCATTGGAAAAGACACTGAAGTTGGTAGATGAAATCAAATCTCTAACTTTGAATCAGTATTTAGAAGTACAACTTCTCCTTCGGATGGTTCTGGATATGAAACGGTTCATATGGGGATGGAAATATTTTCCGTAAATCTTAGGGTACAAAAAATAGAGCAATGATTGGAGCTACCTATGAGAGCCCGCTTCTCAATGAAAAAGATTTCGGGGCTATTTACAACAATCCCGTAGAGTTGGACACCAAGCCGGGTAGGAAAATGTGCAAGATTCGTCAAGCCTAAAGTTGTAAGGAAAGATATATTGAAACGACTAAAACCACCAGCAGCAATGCATGAAGACTGAGCAAAATCGGTTATAAGTTGTGAAGAGAAGGAGTCAACAAACAGGCGAATATCAGAGACACGCATGTCAGGAGCGATGTAAATGTTCGCTAATGTAATACGATGAAAGTGACTGACAAATCGGGGCTTACAATAAACAAAAATACAATTTATCCTGTGAGTATTAAATTGAAAACCTTTACGAGCGTTTTTGCACCATTTTCTGGTGACGAAAGTGACTACTCCACCATCTCTGTGAAGGAGAGTCATATTACGATCGCTCGGAATTTGTCAAGTCCATCAAGATGCAGGACTTTATCCACTTTATATCACGGTCTTGCCAGCTTTCCTGAAGTTCGATTGCCCCTACATTCTTGCATTCCTTCTGGTGTATCATGCTCTTGACATCATCGAGTTTTGCCATGAGTGAACGAATGTTACTTGAGATAATAGATAGAATGGTCAAATTATCAACAGAACTACTCCTAAATGCCACATGTCGGCCATCACGGTGTTTTTATGGTGTCTTGAACAGATTGTTGCAGTCGTTTGAATCGATTTCTCACAGAATAAGAAACTGATCTTTCTGCGCGATAGACTGCAAGGATTCAAAAAATATGGCGTTGTAGGACAACATTTGACCTTGAGAATATAACGAGTTGATTAAAAAGTGATGTTAACGCGTTCCCCCATTGTAACTTTACAAAATGATATTACACGATAACAAGGCACGGCCAAATTCAAAGGCCCCGCGGGGCTTTATGTGATTTGCCACTCCAAGTCCCGGGGCTTAGGTTAGGTTATCACTGGACAGTAGGTCTTCGTGACTACGGGGTTCCATCCCGTTTGCTGTCGATCACACACCGGTGTGTAATAAAACATTCAGTAACTCAACCTGATCATTGGTTTGAGGATTTTAGCTTGTCATCCTGCGTTTAGTACCCCTCGTTTGTGAAAGGATGCCGTCACTTCCGAAGAGACATAAAAGAGGATCCTTGATCAGAAGGCCACTATGGTGGCATCCCAGCTAAGGGAAACATTTCAATTAAACGAGAAAGCACAATACAAGCATTCATGTCAGGGAGGAGTAAGCCAAGCGGAAGGGGGAGATCCTCATGAATGATTGTCAAAGTGTAGTACTTACGGGTAAAATAGGGAATGAGTCCTTTTACATCGTTGTTGATACGTTCGAAAGGTTATATAACATTATGTAACAAGTGAACTATTGCATGGATTTCAAGCGTGCACAAACAGGGCATAGTCAGGCATACTAAACCATTTCAAACCAATCTGACATAGAACCATTTTCTGACAGTTTATTTCACAGATGCAGTTATTTTTCTGGAACCAATCCACTCTTCAGTTGAATGCTTCAAAATTCTTCGAATGCATTTAAAGTCTTTCCCCTTTCCGAGTGTCCTTTGTAAAGCTCAGTCATCAGTTCTCTACCCATCACCAATGCACTTATCACAAAACACCTAGGAGTCATCATAGAGAGTAATCAATGGTGGTCCTCCCATATGCAAGTCTGTGTTGGTAGATTGCGTCGTTTATCCTTCAAAACACACAAGCTACGATAATTTAGAATGAAGCACGAATCAATATGTTCTTTTCTTCGTCAATGCATTTTTCCTGTCATACTTGATTACTCGCCCATTATTTTCCTCGGACTACCTAAAATGGATTTAATTATTCTTCATTCCTGTTTGGTAATAATTAGCCGTATTTCTCGTATTCACACTTTATTCACTCTAATCGATAAAATGGTGTGCTTTTCATATTACGTCATGTGAGAATTTCGCCCATAAGATACTCAACGACCCCAATCATTCTGCTTGCCCAATCTAAAGTCACAATCCAACTGTTGCTTAACTTCCCGGATAAAAATTTATCGCAATTCGAAAGCACCCTATTTGGTTTGTATTCTAACAAAAAATACGATGAAGATCCGAGATTAATTATTTCTAAACCTACAAAGATTATCTTTTGTTTAAGTTTTTATCATTGTTGTGTTTGACGTTTTTTTTAAACTGATCACATTTTTTGGACTGAACTGTAGACATGGCGGCCCGCACAAGTCAGTACAATACAATACAATACAATAAAACACAATAGTTTTATAAGGGTTGAGCAAAACGTTTCCGGATACGACGAGTACGAGGGGGTGCAGATGATCGGGCAAGGAAAACATGAACTGTAATGCATTGCAAATATTGTTAAGTGATTGTAACTTGAAGAACAAAATATCAACACAGCCGAGAGCACAGCTCATAAGCTATACGACGAGGGTCGCCATACTTGGACTGCAGCAGCAGCAACGCATTCAAGGAGTCCGTGGAATGGAGTGGATTGTGGAATTCAAACGTGGCACTATCGCCTTGAAAAGTATAATGATTTGGTGCAGACAAAGTGGTACAGACGTGTAATACTGGGGTGATACAGACTGTTGTGAAGTCGATTTTCTTCATTGATTTGATAAGAGCTTGCACAGAATGCTCAGGGTAAAGTATCGGCGGAAGGATTCTNTCCCCCCGGGGGGGGGGGGGGGGATGGTAAACCACACGTTGGGAGAATTAAGGGGGCCACAATGCGTCAGCATTGTATTGTATTGTTCTTAATTTTGCACCTGATTGTTATGTGAAACATAAATGCGACAGGGCGTTGATCAGTAACCAGTTTGAAGTGGGCTTTTAAAAGATGATATCGTTATTTTGAATAGCTTTGATTATTACGTAGGTTTCTTACTATTCAGCTAAATAAAAGATTTCACCACTGAGCGATGGAATATGGTAAAGATCGGTCTGTCGGAGGCATTGGTTTCGCTCACCAATGTTGTGTCTTAAACAACTGCAACAATTGATGCTTTAATTATCTCGAATTTCAATGATACATACTAAGAGAGTAGTTCTTTAGGAAAAGGGACGGTTTTATTGATAATTAGGGGACGCAGATGTTCCGAAAACCGGGAGAGTAGTATGAGAACACTCCTGCAGCTCCTTGTTGTGCCGTCGTATTTGTGGCCGGTCAGGAATTTCGAGGAGTATACATGCGTTTAGAGTATTTCATAGCCCAACAGTCAAACGAAACATGTGTTGTGATTCAGAGTGGAACCAAATTTGGTGCGCCCTGCAGGAACCGCTTCAGATTGATGTCATGGTTCGTGACTTCTATCACACAGACAGTACTGTTGCTTACCAAGACAAAGATTCCTTCAACCCCCTTCAGTTCGAACAAGCCAATTCATCGTGCGCTCAAAACCAGTGATGCCATTGGTAAGTCCAAAAGGTATTCGGTGAAATTGGTCGAAGCTATTTGCATGCTTCAAAATTTCATTCATTCTGTTTCATTATGGAAATTTATTGGTACGCAGTGTTTAAGTCTAAGGTGATGTGAATGCTGTACTGGAAAATTTTCTCCTACTGCGTAGCGATGAAGCATTCAGAAAGGCGATTAGAATGATTGTTTGTCTACATCTGACCAACGTCCGTTCATTTTGGTGTTCATTGGTTGTACCCGGGAACAGTAACGGCCATTCTGATCGAGGAGGTTCGATCATTGGTCGTTCAACAGCCTAGTGACCTCTAAACGGATAAGCGGTTCATCATTATAGCTGTCTTCTTGATTGTTTGCGAATTGGACAGCAGGTCAAGTCAAGTAAAGCATTATGCACCCAATAGGATGAATTTTCATCATTTTCGACAAGTTACAGTGAGAAAAACGTCAGGCATTGGAAAAAGAAAATTTCATATTATTTTGGTAATCGGAATAGTATTGAATATCGGCGTACGAGAACCCCTAGTGTAATACTGTGAACTGGATTTGGTCCAACCAGAACTGCGGACGCCAACGAGATACACGGAGAATTGGTAGCAGCAGGTGCCACTCTTTGTTCATAGAAATGGAGAATGTTTTATGGAAAGTAATAGACCATATCATTGGTTGAAAGACCATAGTCCAGTCATGTGACCGTTTGCGCAGACGCATTGCATCTATTAACTCTGATGTATTGTTTGTCCGGTCCAGCTTCCTGAACTGTCATTGGATGACATGAATTTGTACCCGGTTGTACTTGGAATGCAGTGACGTATGTCTGGATCACCATAATTTACTAAATAAAAATCAATTGGATGTGATAAAATCCCTAAAGTGACCGATGATTTTCCTAGTCGGTACAAATATTTGCCGGGGTTTACCAAATTACGAGCGAAATAAGAAATGATGCTGTTTTGTATGTGATGTTGCATGTACCCAGGATGAGACACCGATTTGTTGAGATGGATATGCAGGCAGTGCGGTACTCATTTGACAGTATCATGGCTGATAAATCTGTCGCATTAACCGAAACGCTTCATCGCAATAAAATCAACCAAAAACGGTATTTGAACTGCCCCTGTAACGGTTTACGAGATCTGACAAAAAAACAATAAAGTTTTTCTCTTTCAGACCAGGAAAATGTACGGAGGAACAGTACAACTAGTGTGGAAGAATGCAAGTGGTCACAAATTTAAGAATTACATATAGGGGTTCGCCAAGCTCTTCAAGCCTAAACGCATAGAAGAATAGTCTATGAACCCCAATATGTTTGAATCAATAAAAATAATTTCGAGATAGTTGACAAAATCATCTTTGGGGATGATATGACCGGGTGTGCCAAAATGCAGGGGTTTGAAAGATAAGCTGCTGAGAGATCAAAATGAGAGCATGTTGGCTGAGTTCCATGGAAAGATATTTCTGTCGACGTGTGCCGTTGTAAAAAAGCACTGTCCCAGTAGTATAGCAGCAAATAAATCAAGTAGAACAGATGGTTTGACAATTTCGTGTAGAGGAACTTCGTGTATTAATGAGACAACATAATGATCTCTGGTCGGGCTTGCCATACGGATGAATCCAGGACAGTCTGACTGTTAGATGTCAATGTCCACCACAACCTCTTCGGGTTATATAAATTTCTGAGCTCTCCATATCTGTCAGAGCCTTCAATGCCATTCCGTTGATAATTGACAACCTGAGAACTGTATTCTGGAGCAAAGGATTTCTGAGTTTTTGCACAAGCTGGTCTAGGGATTTGTTAAGTTAAAAGACTGTTTTTACCTAAAACTGACTATTTTTTTAGTGTCTGCAATTCGGAACATCTCCAATCAATACCAATCTCGCGGAGAACAATCAATCATCATATCGCGTCATACGGAGACATTCACTCCGTCCGTCCGATCCGTGATCGATTGAAATTTGCTAACTCCTTGACTTATGATCGATCGAACTTTGCTAACTGTACTTGATTGGCATAATCTTTTTATTGCATTAATCGATGCCATTTTGAGACCCATATAAGCATCAGATTAAAACTTGTAAATTGACTTGCTTTTCCTGTGTGTCGAGTACACTTCCTGTGCACTAACTGTGTTCTTCTATTACGTAGCTGGGAGAAGGCTACTAGTGCTCGTAGCGTCCAATCTGTGCTGTGATCGTACTCGTGAAGCTAGACGAATAGTGTGGCCGATGAGGTACGTGTGTTCCTCGTGTGTCATCGTGTGATATCTTGTTGTGTGCATATTGTGATCAAACGAGATCCGGACACAACAGGATTCAAGAATAATCTGTTTGGATTTCGTCACATGACGCGCGGTACTGACTATTTTGGTTTGCATGTGTAGAGAGTGAAGAGTGGTGGTTTGAGAATATCAATGGTTGCTTGGAGAACCCAAGTTATAAACAGTAGAAGACGAGACGTGAATGCGCACCTCGTATTGTATTTTGCCCGGAAAAGAATTCGAATGTTTCAGCATTTGTATTTTGACTACCATTAATTATCAAGTAGTATAATTATATTGCCAATATCCATTGATAGCGATACACTGAATATTTCACATCACATGACAGATGGCCAAATTTTGCGATTATTTATTCAGTAACTTTTTTTACCGCTGTTCTGTTTTTCTGTGTTTATAGCTGTACACTTGTGTTTCGGTTTGCTTGTATCACAATCTTACATTTCACAAGCTGGTGATGAAATGTTTGCAAACAAATTGCCAAGCTCCGCGAACAGGCACAATGGAACAATCTTACATGCCATTCTATACTGCCACGTTTGAAATTCTCTGTACATTGGCGTCAAGTAATCCAGTCGTAAATCTGCTTGGATTTACCGCTTATTGATGGATTATCTTTTAGTGTAGAACCACGGTTTAGGTAGAAATAAACGGTCTCAGCCGTCACTGTGCTTTCAATGTCCGCCCAAACCGTCTGTGAGACTAAACTTGACAATTTCCAGTTTCTACACGTATCCTGCTGCCAGCCGGGGGATGTTAGTAACCTTTTGATACCCACTGTTACCAGGAGTTATTCCGTTTTAGAGAAGCTAGATCAGAATCGAAACTACCCAAGCAAGGATGTCGATTAAATTGTAAAGTAGCAGATTGTACGATTGGTCGGCAGACAAGCCAGAAGACAATACCTGATTGATGGAATCTTTAGACTGTGCACCAGAAATAAATGAATCAGAAATACAGTAATGTTAACACCACAGCTACATAAATAAACAAATCAAACCACACTTCGGTTAGAAATTCACCATTTATCTGATGAAATAAACTAAGTGAAAGAGGTATTACCAGGTATGAGAGTTTTAATTTTTGTTTACCCATTTGTCATTATCACTATACAATATCAATCCCCTTCAAAATCGATACGGATACGGTCACATCTTCAACCAAGTTTAATGAAATTAAAATCCATAGAATTCCTTCCACTGTTTGATCCCCATATATCAGTGAAAGCCAGCTCAATTATTTCAATTTGGCTTATAATGTGCGTTCTTCCGAAGTTCGGATCCAACTACAGCCAAACCGGCTTGGTCCGGACCGATTTGACGTGGTCACTTCGGCTGAAAGAAAAAGCTTATTGCTCGTGAGGGAAGCTGACTGTGAAATCTATCAGCCCTCAAATCAGAAGTGGGATGGATGATCTCGATCAACGTTTTATTGAAACCGAGCTGAGGGACAAGTCCTGTCATCAGTTATGGAACAGTACTAAGTTTCTCTGCGGTGTTTCACCCCGACCTACCACAGTTTACATTATTATACTACCACGACACAGCAAGTTGACAAGGAGCTTAATGCTATCAACAGCACTGAATGATCCGATTCTGAACGGTCATCCCTTGTGGTCTTAAAATTGTGTGCGAACCATCTCACACATCAGGTTTCACTCATCTTATCATATTGTATCATACTGTATGTCTGTCAGAAGGCAGACACACGGCGTGAAGTTCGCATCATTGCAGTTCCTAAACAACGGGATGTTTCGGCAATTTGCTTCATCGTCAGTACTACTTAGGACTTTCGAGCGAATTATTATTCAGCATCTTCTTTCCAGTGTTGACCAAAGTCATGGGGTCTATAGTACCAGATTCCCTGATAGAACACCTAGAGAAGCACAAAGTTCTGTCACCAAATTAATATGGATCCCAATAGAAGCGATCCTGCGCTATCAATTTGCTCATCACATGAGAAGAGTGGACAAAAGCAGTTGATGACGGCGACGCGGTGGACGTTGTTTATCCAGGCTTCTCCAAAGCGTTTGATCATGGGAACTATGACATTCTACTGAAGAAACTATATAATCACGGTATTTGGGGCTTCTTGCCTGATTGGATTCAAGAATTTCTCCGGAATCGGTCAGTATCGGTTCGTGTTTCTGATTCGCTTTCCAGTCCTATGAACGTTACCTGTGGGGTTCACTAAGGATCTGTTCTTGGCCGTCCACTTTTCCTAACATTCATAAACTACCTACCGAACGCCCTGGGGCCAAAATCATTACTGTTTGCAGATGACGTCAAAATGTGGAATAAAGTGACGCAACCAGCGGGATCGCAGGCACTCCAGGAAAAGCTGAACGCAGCTCATCTTTGCTCTCTTCTGAACGATAGTGAATTCAATGTGTAAGGTTCTATCTACCGGAAACAAGGGGCAATTTTCGTATTTCCTCGGAAATCGACAACTACCGCACGCCTCAAGTGAGAACGACCTAGGCATCATCATTCAAGAAAACTTAAGCTGCTCACTCAGCTATACCAAGGTATCAAATGCAGCTGTAAAAAATGTTGGTTTACGTAGACAGATGTAGACACGCTTGTTTTATACAATCCGTTTTATCTACGATTAACCAAAACCCCAAAACTGCTCATTTTTCTCATTTCGACTACACAATCGGATATAAACACTCCATTGAAAGTGCCACAACAAACTAATCTCTGGCCACATCCATTGGGTCAGTTGCATGACTATTTTACGAAACGACGTCGGTTAACTTGACTTAATGGTTATTCGGCTTTCCACTGGCAACGTGAAACAAGTTGTCTTGCAGCCGACAATTTCATCCCCTTCCCTCTCGTCACATTCAAATTGTACCGATCATCCCAAATGAGTTCAAATTTAGATATGCCGATGACATAGAGGTTGGTGGTGCAGTCAACAATAACCCTTCAATTAATCCCCCTCAATCCGCCACAAGTCCCATTTCTGAATACTGTCCGATGGTGTTAACCTTTCTTGAAAACCCAATAACCGTAGACGATCAACACCTTCCGGATCATCTGTTTCCAACATATCTTAATCAATAACATAAAATTTGAAAGGTCACAACACTCCAAATATCTTGGTCCTATCACGTAGAGGGGATCGCCATTCGCTTACAAGGACCCGAACCTGTGTACCAAAAGTCGACTGGTGCAGGCGCTCCAATTGCCTTGACCGGGTGTGAAAACCAAGACAGAACATGAGGTGTCACCTGACCCAGGTGAGGAAAGGTCACATCAACTAACACACTAAACTAAACATTCCTACACACACACACACGCATAAATTTCCATTACTCTCTGCCTCCGTCTGCCTCTATCTACCATTATGTAAGAATGTTTTCCACTATATGACATGTAAGAGCATGGCTAGTAATATCAGAAAACAATTGTTTGCTCACCGATTCGATTTCTTAAAGTCATGAGATAGACGTTTTACACCTCACGCCTTCTACATCTTAGAATGTTATTATATGTAATCTCCAAGTTTAATTTATTGTGTGTTTTTTGTCACTGAACCTACCGCTCTCCTGTTATCTTTCTAGGTTTCTAGGTTTCTCTAAACAGTACTTCCATAGATATAGAGCTGTATCTTATGAGGCGCTGGTTAATTCCATTGTAGACCATCACCTTTAGGCATGTGTCCGTCTGTGTGATTCAATCTTGTCTGATGCACATCACATTCCTTACACCCAACCCACTTTCTCTCTCTCTCTCTCGCACCATTTCTACTTCTGTCACCCGTAATAAATTAAACCCGTCTACACTCGCATCAAAACCGTTCACAATTCTGTTGTACCTTATCTTTCTCGTTTATTGGTTCTCTGAGACTGAATACAAAACGAACGCATCCATAATCTTGTGTAAATTTTCAAGCTGCAATTTTTTGCGTTTGCGACGCATTTTTACTCCTCCTCCTCCTCCTTCTCCTAATTGTATTTTTACTGATTTTTTTTAAAATTTGCAATCTAATCGCATATACGCCAGAACAAAAGTGATAATATTTTGTTTTACTAAAAAAATCTGTCCACGATAAATGAGTAACCGCGATTCTCAAATCGATGTTAACTATGCTTAATCCACTGTTTTCTTCGGCACTGACATCATAGGAAGTTCCAATGAGAAGGTGCTACTCGCTCTATACGGATGGTCACTATGGTACGTGCTCAGTAGCAAAACACCCGTCGTTATTTTTCGCCGATGACCTGGCTACTGGAGCAATCCATATTCGCTGTAAACATTCCTTTTGTGACTAATTGTGATGATAGGAAAACCAGGCTAGTTGTTCGCAAACATTTTCGAGAAACTTTAGCTTATACAAACTCGTCATGTTAATGAGGCATGATCTGAAAAGCTGTAAAGTACTTCTGCACAGCTGTTTCAACCTAGTTGGGTCTCATTACCTGTGTGGTCAAATCCATCGACCCAGCTGGGGATCGCGAACCCGGGACCGCACAGGTACAACTCTAACACATTACCCACTCGGCCAGCGAGCAGCTGACCAGGACGTTTATCATTTTGAATTTACACAATCCCCAGTTGAATCGATGAATTCGCACTGCTGATGATATTTCAGTCGTATTTCAAAACAAAAATTGGCTATTTTTGGCATTTATGAATTTCTGTAATTTGCATCCTGATCGACTTACGTCGGAAATGCATATCACATTCTTTTTGGTGATCAACAATCGTCTGAATGGAATCAGTTGAAGCGATGAATCACTGAGGTGAGAAGAGTGGATCGCAACAATTGTTGTGCTAAAATGTACGTCCAATTATCAGATTTTTATCAATTTGGTGAAGGATGAGGATGATTTGCTAAGTTGTGATGACTTCAATAATTCCGCTATTTTATCTCGAATTCTATAATTTAGGCTTCTTACAGTGGCCTTCAAATTAAGGAACTTCGAATTTCGGCTGCCCTATCCGTTTTCCCATCATCGAATCATTCATCGCATAACCATAATTGTGTTTGAGCATTTGTTTTGCATCATTCCCGTGAACTCTTGCCTTGGTTGCCAAGGTGACTGTTGTTCTGCTACAGTTATGACAATTTTGATCCAATACATCCGGAATTTCATGCATTCAATCAAATGTGCCGCTGCAACCTGTTTACAAAGGACTATAAGGAATAAAAGCAAACGGACGGTCAGAAAGCTTTCGAAAAATCCAAGGAAATATCGAGCCGATTGGAAAGTTGCTTTTCGGAAACAAACCATCTCCCTCTTGTGTGTTCCCTTCATCCCCACTTCTAACGTTCGATCTCTTAACGGAAATATGGCCGATCTCACCAGCTTAGTCAAACTTCAGTAATATGCCCAACTAGGTGTGCTCATGCTACAAGAAATTTTGGCTCCACAACGAAATTGAGGATGAAATAATACACCTGGATGGGTTCACTAGCTATCGTGTCGACCGTTCTGTTCCTTATTCCCGACGGGGTGGTGACGTCATCACGTCTGTCAAGAATCGGTGTTGTCAACTGACCAAAAATGTGTTTTATTATTTCACACGTTATATAAACATATCAGCAATTCAATGCAAGCCCAGACATTTTAGCTTTTGTCGGTCACTTATTCTTGTAAATGTGTGTTTACCACCCTCTTGCTCATTTAATGTTCTTAATGATTTTCATGACTCTCTTTCAACTACACTAATTGAATATTTAGATACTTCAGTCTGTATCAATAATTCCGGTACCCGTTTCTTAATCACCTTAGGTCTTCAAAACATTGTTAACTTTCCCACTAGGCTTGATGCACATTTAAATTTGGGTTTTACCAATCTTACCAATTTACCTCTTGTAGAAGGCCGACCCCACTGGGAATATCTGATCATTCTATGTTGAAGTTTTCCCCTGCCATCTTTAGTAGAACGAATCATCGTCTCTTTACTCGAAGTCGTGATCATAAGTTTCAAGTAGGACAGCTTTCTCCAGAAAACCTCACGATATTGGAGGGAAATGATCAGACAGTCCGACCTTAATTTGTTTTCTGATCTCAACCCTTCCATTTTCTATGATCAATTAACAAACCACTTAAACTTTTGTTACGATGTCTGTTGTACCTTAGAGACAATTTATATTCGTCCCAAACGATTATCGTCCGCACAACTCAAACAACTCCGTCGTAGGAAAGAGCATGTCAGCAAAATGCATTAGCGCGACGAGGTGCGCTCCCTTTCTAAATTCATCCGGGCTGAACTTAAAAGGTTAAACTCTTTATGCGCCCCTGCTCTGCTTGACCACAAAGGGAATCATGAGACCTGGCAATCCCTCATGCGGATTTCTGGCATCAAATCCTCACGCCACTCAACTGCTGCGGTAGACATAGATGGTCTGAATCAGAGTTTCATCAACGGAGGAACGTTTTCACTGCTCTAACTAATGGGTATGATATAAACACCACTGATCCTGTCTCCAGAGTTACACTTGTCGATATTTATCAAGAGTTGGCTCGATTAAATCCCCACGAGCGCTGAGGCGCGACGGAACCTCACCCGCTGTCCTGAAAGAATGTGCTGCCTTCCTTTTCCCTGTACTGAGTGAACTTTTCAATGATTGTATTTCGCAGCATTGTATACCCGACTACTGGAGAATAGCTTCTTTCAACCCTCCACCGACGAAAGGATCCTCAAAATTCCGTCCCACCGCATGCACCTCAGTTATTCTGAGTGTGTTTGAGAGGCTCTACATTAAGACCCTGTCCACACAATTCAATGTTGGTGACCCGAATCAGTTTGCATATACCCGTTCATGAGGTACCCTGGATGCTCTTGCTTATGTGTCCCACTTCGTTTCATCCAACCTGGATACGAAAAGCAAGGCTGCACGCGTATGTTTTCTTGACTACATTGATGCCTCCAACACAATTGGTCGACAAATTTTGTTAAATATCCTGTCTTCAGTCAGAGTTCAACCTTATACGATTGAACTGTTGGCCAACTATTTCTCCAACCGTCAGCGGTTTACACTGCTTAAAGGTCGTACATCTTCACTATTGCCCTCTTCACAAGGGCGCTATTTTATTCCCTTTTCTATTTTCTGCTTACATTTCCTGTATGGCTGTGAGCAAATCTTCTCTTC
>UZAN01043023.1:13086-29641 GCA_900618425.1 Echinostoma caproni
CTTTCCGGTGTTTTTTCCATTGCATACATTCGTACATTCGTATAATGAGAGATATCGCCTGTGTAAGTGTCATGTGAATCTGATTCCTCACTTTAATTTTTTACCAACTACTGAAATGACTAATAATCCAATTCAATAAATTATTTCATAGGAGGATTTTTTTGTGTATGGAGCAAAGGAAGCGTGGACTGAAAAGCTGGGAAGCTCCGTAGAGCTCTTTAGGCCTGGTGCGGTCCCGGATTCAATCTACCCAGATTGAAATAGCTCTCTAGTGCTTCTTAGCTTTTCAGTTCACGCTTCGCTTGCTCTATACACGACTAATTCCTCCTCTAAAATTGAATCAAATCCTGCGGTATTTCCATGTAATGAAATATTCTTTTTTATGTACATCAAAGTAATCAAGTCAAAATTACATTGTACTGGTGGGTGGGATAGATCTAGACCAGTTACATCACCTTTTTATTTTTACATTGGTTAAAGCAATTAGATTTCATCGATAGTCAACTGAAAGTTTGTAGCTGATGTGTTAAAATAGATGTGTACTTCAACGGATAATCAGGATGAAGACACATTTAATTCGCGAAAACGCGATCTCGCTGTGACCACGTGATGTTCGAACTGGGACGCCAAATTATTCGGGAACTTAGCGGGAAAGCCTGTCGGAAGCACCGCATCACCTGTGTGCACAGTTAGGCCTACTAACCTGCTACACATGTTGAACGCATACAGAATATTTACTTTGTTTGTTCTACACAGCAAGAGAAGTGGAGAGGGCAGAATTTAGGGGAAAGTCAGCTACCAACACAACCAGGAAAGTACAGTAGAGTAACACGTTTTTATATATGTTTGCGGTATAGATTCAAATACATGATTATTCTTCATGTTTTGTGCGGTTCACCCTGCACAAATACTGGTATCACTCGAACTCAGGGCAGAGCACAGGACTACTTTCCTCAGTCGCTTCGGCTCATTGCCGGACAGGTTTTGGTTCCCATATACGGGAATGTGATGGCAGTATCTCATGCCACGCACAGCATTTTCATGACAGGATTTGGTTTCTTAGTTGGTTTTTAGGCGGCTTTACGAAAACAACGTACTATTTGAGGATCTGGACGACTTTCGGTATTTTGTATTTGTGTAACTTGTGTAGGCATATACGCTTACATTTCATTTCAAATATATACTGTTCGTCAAGTGGGATGACATAATAATAATAATAATAATAATAATAATAATAATAATAATAATAATAACAATAATAATAATAAGGCGATGGTGTCCCCATGGTAACATCATCCATTATCGCCTCGGAGGACGTGCGTTCGAATCCCACCACCACCGCCTGCATTCCCCTATTATTTGTATTATATTGATTGGTCGTTTCTCCCTTCCTGAAAATTGTACCATTGTGTATTCAATAAAAGGAAGTAAAATTTAAAAAAAATTATAATAAGTAATAATAAATATTTTGATGTAGTTCACTTGCGACCTTTCACTTTTTGGCTGGGAGTCGGGCCAAGTAGGATACAGGGGAATTTTCGTAACTGTTAATGCGAAATGATAGATGCCGAAATGAGGAGCATGTGGACGGATGGGAACGACAAGACGATAGAGCAGAGTGCAGTGGATGAAGAGGATCATCTAGAATCTTATGGGCAAATTTAATACAAGATTTGATGTGATCATCATTCGGTTGTGTGATTAATGAATCGATCGGAAATAATGATGCACGACTGATGATCATCAAACCACAGCCATTTTTGAGTCTTGTTTTAAAAGGCCGGGAAACACTACACGAAAGCAATAGAGTATAATGGGTGAAACGCATTGATGACGATAGAGCACAGGATTGATAGTGGGGTTCGGAATTGTCTGAGTTTGCGTAACTGAAAAGATAGGCGTCTCAGCTCTCCCATAGAGTTGTAAATATGTGTAGACAAATGAAGATTGTCGTCGATGCTGACACCCAGGTACTTGACTGAGGTCATTCTGGAGACATGTTTACCGTTAAGTGTAGCACAGTCCGTTGGAAATGAGAAGTGTGGAAAGACCGAGAATACACTCCGGTCACTCAGATGTGATAATCCTTAGACCAAATTGATCAGATAATATTTGGATGTGGGAGAACCAATAAGCATGTATTGTACATATTATTTGATCTCCCTTATATCTTCCAATAAACGAACTACTACTCCTGTGGCCTTTTCCTCTCGTCTCAGTTACGTGCGATATTGCGTGATAATGCCAGTGTGTACCAGTAAATACGTGTTCCAGTCCGTGATTGCTAATCCTTGATTCGTATTCCATGATTCATATTGTGTGTGTCGTGTTAAATGCCTACTTCTACTGCCATTAATACAAATACTACAGAGATCTTGTTCGGGTCTAATACGGCACTACTGTTGTTTCCCCTTCCCAATAACCCGTCACTGCTTCCACTCATAGCGTTGCACCCTCCGGTTTATTGATTTTCATCCCACCCCTCGATGTGAGCACGTTCTACTCCAGCATTTGTACGTTGACCTTGACCATCATCACGTGATCCTTCCTGTTTTTCTAGTCCAGGATTGTCTGATGACCATTACTCCTGTCCGTTGACCTTGCGCGTCTAGCCATCTATCCCGACCGTGTTGATGTGGTTGGACCAATTAGTACTGTCCGCATTTACGTGACTGTGTTTCTCACTGCGTTGGGCCCGATTGGCTCCCGTCACTGGCCCAGTGGACGTATTCCTTGTCTTATCCAGCGCGTGTGCATGACTGACTTCGTTCGCTGGCCGTTCACGTTTGGTGAGCGGATGTTCTCTCTGTGACATACAGATCATTGTCGGTTTGTTTGAATTCATCATGGCTGTTCACATTTGATGAACAGAATCCGTTGATTGACCGGCTATCGGTTTCCCGTTGTAAAATTATTCGCTTGCTTTCTGTATCAAGTCTCTTCTAAGTTCTGTGAATCCCCTTTCGCGATATAGTGACTGAGTAGCAGTGTTGCGGTAGGCTGTTCTTTGCCTCGTTCGTTTGACATAAACACTACTGCTACACATTGCAGATCAATATCGATCTGACTTCGGGGTTCGCATTTCGCTACCCGTTACTCTACGGTCTTATCGACGCTATACAGAACGATCGTTGATAGGTAGGTAGGTAAATGTGCTTGGGTTACGATCGATACAGAACAATAGTACAGATAGATGATTTCATCGTTTATATAGTAAGTGAATCGTGAACTGAAAAACCAGGAAGTACTGGACAGCTGTTTCAACTTGGTTGGGTCCCATCAGCAGTGTGGACCTATCGACCCAAATAAGGATGGAACCCGGAACCTTATGGGCAAAACGCAAGCATACTACCCACTCGGCCACCGGGTAGCCGATCAGATTGTTTTTCATTTACCATTTACACGATATATCACAATCCATCTTTCGCGAGCTTGTAGCGGGCCACAGACCCTGCTCATCTTAGTACTGGCCTCCGGGGTTATGACTCGGTTGGAAATATTCACAACCTAACTACTTATTTCAAATGAGTAATGAAGGATCTGATTCAATTTCAAAGTTGAATTCGTCGTTTATATAGCAAATGAAGCCCATGCTATCCCGGGTTCGTTCTCCTATTGGGTCGATGCATTAGCACTGTTGATGAGACCCAACCAGGTCAAAACAGCTGTCCCGTGCTTCCTAACCCTTCATTTCACGCTTCATTTGCTACATACACGACGTATTCACCTTTGAAATTGAATCAAATCCTCCATTACTCACTTTATATATATATATATAAATCTACAAAGGACTAAAGATACATAATAGGTGTAAACTCAAAGATTTATGATGTGGTCATCGTGAATTTTCAGTTAGCGGCCGACATGCTTTCCGATCGGGTGCTATCACAACCCACACACACATCTCCCCATCCTACCTAAATACGTATTCACACTCGTTGATTCAGCCATGTGACACAACACACACACACACACACACACACACACACACCGTGACAATGCCTACCAGTACTAGGACGCCAACACGCATTAGGACAAGGCAACCGGTCATATGGTCATACACGCACTCACCACGCCTGTAACCTCACCGCTCTGACCCATTTGCGCATTCGTGAACCCAGCCAATCAATGTAATTGACCTTGTGATAGTAGCCCATCAGTCTGGGTGACTGGGATCCCACACAATCGATTAAACACCGGCCTATTACGTACGATTCTTGTGGATCATATTACGTTGTTTATTTACGCGGACTCGGGAAATCTTGATGTGAGTATTTACCCCTTTCACTATCGATGTATGCCAATAGCCTATTTACGTGTACTAAATGTTATTTATTTATTTATTACAGAACCGCACTGATATTCGTATTCGTATCCCGCACGATAAGGTGCTTACGTTTTTCTCAAATGAACTGGGATCGCGCGTAATCAGGCGAGTGATCAAACGGAGATAAGATTTACGTTAAAAAAAGGTCCACGGAGCTTACAATAGGATTTAAGAGGGAACAAGTAATTATCCGTGTACCCATATCAAAAGCAAAGGGATTGACGTAGGCCTGTCGATGGATGACCTAAAACAATGGCCATTCTTCTGCACTCATAATGTGCGATTCAAGTTCAGTGAGGAAATCTATCGCTGGAAGAACGGTGTGGCAATTTCATCCCCGCCGTGGCCGTTGTTCGTTGATGTTTTCATGTCTAAAATGATAAAAACGGTTCGCTTGAAACACATCGAACAATACGCACTGTACAAATGTTAAGTAGATAACAAACAAAACACACGTCGGTTGATAAACTCTAAAAATTTGCGGTTTATTTTCACACAGTTGATGAATTCGGTGGTGCAAAGGCGCTATTCTCAAGAGGGTTATCTTTGAGAAAAAGTGTGTATGGATCTCTTTTTTCCACTTAAAGGTGACACCTTGGCAGAGACTGTGCAGAGGAATGTATCGAATGCCATCAACAAAGCGTTTTTCGCAGCTGAGCTTCAAACTCGATTCACACCTAGCTCATTGGTTTATTTACGGTTGAAGAGTGGACTGCCCGATTTGGTTGTCTCTTTCTATATTTACTCCGTCACTTGCTCATTCCGAGTAGAGTATGTTGACCGCACGACCAGACGTCTATTGGTGGGTGCATCCGTGAGCATCTACCCGCGTGATTATTACATGGAATAATTGAGTCAATCAGAATGATGGTCGTTTCGCACATTGTCAACACTAATCTCATTGTGAACGTGATCGAAGCGTTCCCATCCTTGTGTTGTTTTGAAACGGGGCGGTCTAGACAGGTACGATTTCGGATTCTAACCACAGATAATTAATTACCAATCACTGAGTGAATCGTGATGACACACCTGAGCAATTGATAATTGAAGACTAATTGTGATCTGATCTGAATAATGTTTGTGAACAGTTCATGCGTGATAATTCGGTCCAGTTTCTGTGGCATGGATTCTGTCATCAAATTGGCAGTAGATTCGTAGATTCTTCGGTGAACGCATAATTCGAAGCTCTAATGACCACTCTTTGAAGGGGACTCACGTATATCAGTCTTCTGCAGGGAAGAAACGCACTCAATCATGTTCAAAAACGAGCAATTNAATTATTAGTCCGTAAATGAATGACTGATTTAGAAACTTGCCAATTTAGAAACTGTCTTTGTGTGAGAAAACAATACATATTATAAAGACTAAATGAATTTCACAACAAACCTCGCACGTGACAATAAGTTTTTATCTTAGGAAATTTCGGCCCTTGGTGAATAAATTACGAAGCGGAAAATCACCAAAGACCTAATTCATCAGTACAATAAACTTCTCACAATCCAGAGTGTCATGTGCAGACACCCACGCATTTAGTTTCCATCATCAGGTGGGACGGATAGTGATTTTTTGAGCGGTGGATATTTAATTTGTTTGAAAACCACCGGGCTCATAGTTAGCTTTTCCCTGCTTACTTTATCGCAAGTAAATCGCCAGGTCTTCACGCCAACGGGATAGGGGCTGTGATTTTACCATTTTTGGGAAAATCAACACGTACGCACTGTCCTTGATTGGGTGTTATCCCATTGCACCCCTGCATCCATAGCTGTCGATGTGCAAATATGACATCGGAAAGTGTACTATCATTCTCCACCATTGTTACATATGACTCGACAAATTTGTCTCAGTCCACGGTTGAACGAATTAGTTTGACTGAAATGTGGGCGTAAATGCCTGCAAAAGCCATGAGGATCCAAGATGCAGGTGCTCCCTTCAATTGGCTGTACTACCTCTACACGCTGTCCGTCATGTGGCGGGAATTTTCAAATTTTCACTCACTATCATGCGTCGTCGTTACTCATTGGATGATATTGTTTGTTTCGAACGTGCAAGGACGTCCTTCGATGGTTCAGCCCTTTTGCGCGACCCCAGTTTGGACCGAAAAACGCAAGCGTGCAGGATGGCAAGTTGCCATTAATTGCACTCCTCTNTTTCTCTCATTGATCAGCACTAACACTCGGTCCCTGTTTCCAAAGATGTCGGATTTGACCGGTGTCCTCGGATCAAGAATTCATATGAAAACGTGTGTAGTCTGTGTAAAAGAATCCTGTTTGAATAAGGATATGGTGCACACTCTAAAGTCAATAGACGGTTTTCAGGTTTACAAATAGAATCGTGGAACCGGATGAAAGAAGACTGGAGAGGGTGTTGTGGTATATGTCAACATTTATCGGTGTGGTAAGTTTCATTTTATTTTTCAGTACTACTCAAAAGGTCTTGGGTGCCTAACTATACAGTGTCACCCTAGATTTTCCTGTTCTTTACACACAATTTTGATTAACTTGCATATAGCTCTTTACTGTACACAATCCGATCGTATGACATTCTTCCAATCGTTCATAACTTTTAGATTTAGATGTTAACCTGTCCATAATCGTTGGCGAATTTAACCGTACTAGTACTTATCCTCTTTATTCATTAGGTATGACAAATCTTTCTCCCTCTCCCACAAGAGGTAATTCTCAATTGCTGGACCCTTTTAATCCTTAGCAGTAAAAACAGCAATTTCTTCCAGCGACCACTGTTTAATCTTAGTTTGACCGAAGGATCATTCAAACTATGCATACAAATCTTTCTCTACAACTGACCACATCAAGTTTCGTTTTCGCAGAACGCAGCAACTCCAGTAAAAAATCAAAAAGAAGAACTGATAGTATCAAAACAACACGAGTTGTTAAAAAGAAACTTGTTTAGTGTTTTAGTATTTACAAATGCGTTCCGTGTGGTCTGTTTTCTCTGTTTGTCATCGATCAGCTCTTATCCATCTCGATGTCTGTTTTCACCTCGGGACCGATTTGTTCGGAGATGTAGTGACTAGTCCAACGAGCCAGCACCAACATGACCAATGCGGACAAAAGCATCAACCCGGAAGCAGCACCGTTCAACACAGTCAGTACCTGGGCAAGTCTGTATGCACAGCCCTGAAATAGTTCGGAGAGGTTGGGTGCGGGTGAAGGTATCAAACAGTGGAGAAATTACTGTATTGTATACTGTGTGCGTAACGCTGCTCGCAAAAGGAGCACTATATGGTGAAAGCAATGTGGTACAGTGGTCAAGTGTGGGTACAAGATTTTGGAAAGTTATGCAATCAATTGCATGACAAAGTTCCGTGAATTTGTTTTTTTATTCCTGACATTTCAAACATCCGTGTCAGTGATCATGCATACTACCAGTATGATTGCCCGTTTGTGAAGTNATTCCAATGGGACAGGATAAGCGTAAGCTTTTTGACAAATTGCCCATAATAGTAAAACTTGACACGTTATGTTAAAGAAAACCTTGACAATTATGACAGCCGTATCAGTGCAAAATGAAAGGAGGATGATTGGAAAACTTTCGTGTCGAGCAAACATCACATTCGGTGTCTGGGATTTGCACATCAAACTCTTCGGGCTCTAAGAAGAGACAAAGGTACTTAGTGTGGATTTCATTTATCGTCTACATTTGACGCAAAGCTACAGGACGTTGCGAATGGAATGGTCCTCTAATAATATGTAACTATCCTCGATCAACACAGCTCAGATCGCCACTTGAAAATCGGAGGAAGATTGTGTTTTGCATTGGAACGGATCACATTGCCGACTGATCGGGATGATTTCTGTCTAGTATCCGAACGAAACCCAAAACCTATCTGCACCATTACGAGCAGTTGAATGTACGTCCAGTTTCAGTTTTCACGTTTTACAACCATTAACCGTGCACTATCGTGCTCGGCATTTTTGTTGCTGTCTTTTGACTGCGCATTTGGATAAACCATAGGAGAAACACAGGAAGTATTGAAATTAGGAACAACGAGAAAAATTAGAATTTCAATGGACTCATATTGCAAAGAAATTGACAAGATACACAAACGCCACTGTTTACAAAACTCAACCATACCACTCAGTGTCTGTAACCATCGGATACGATCATCCTGAGGTACCCAACCAGGAAGCCTAACGGGACCTATGTGACCCGGTCCCCGGGTTAGGGTTTTCCTACCTTTGTGCCAGGTCTTAGCTTGACCACCCTGGGCTTTATTCCACCCACTACCTGCCTCGGCGAACAGCGCTTGTCGTGGCAACCTATCTGGTGATATGCGTAACACATGCCCCAACCATTGTAATCTATAGAAGTCGGTAGCCTAAAACTTTGCGCCTGACCTCAGCAATGCTCGTCCGGCTACCCCACTAGATTCGTGCAATGCTGTGTAGTCAGCGGTGTTCCAACACCGACAGTCTAACTAACAGAATAAAGATTATTTTGTTTTCTTAATGACCAAGTTTCTGCTTAATACAGCAAAACTGGTCGAACTGCTGCAGCGTACACTCGACCCTTCACAGACAGCCGGACGTCGCGTCGGCGCCACAAGTGTCTCAAGTTAGCAAATGCTAACTGAGCCTTCTGTATGCGAGACGACACCTGATCCGTGATGCGTCCATCGGGTGCGATGTAGCTGTCCAAATAACAAAATCTATCCGCTTGCTCTATTACCTCCCGATTGGAGTGAGGCTGGGTACTGGACCGACTCAGACTTGTAGTAACCTTTTGTCCTTTAAAGGTGCAAAACGCATACCGAAAATGGCTACACTGGCATTCAAGCTGAACGTACATTGGTTCATATTTTTCCCGTTTGGAATTCGCTTTGTAGGTCCGATGGTATCAGCATTACTTGTGGGAAATTTGTTGCAATATATTCATGCGAAGCAACCAATCACAAATGATCCAGACATTGCGTATGAGGCTAAAACGCCTATCACATTAAACTACTCGTGAAATAAATTGAAATAGAAAACTTTGAACAGAATATCATGCACAGAAAAAACTGTCCGATACCAAAGTTATGTCTGTCAGCTATTGAAACTGCGAATCCAGTTGGAGGAAATGCCCTTTAGATCATTATTTACCTCACATTTTGGTGATTATTAGCTCCAATCTGTTCGGCACAAAAGGTATTCAGTGAACAGTTAAATGTCCATGTTTCTTGAAGAATCCTAGCATGTGGAACTAATGGCGAATTTCGATCATAATAACTCACTTGTGAAACCGAAGTCTCGAAGCTAGTCGCACATGTTGCTGTGGGAAGGGAACCTAACAAATACCGGGGAATTTGCAAATTGGCCGTTTCTCAAACCCTGATGACCAGTTTACAAACGCTATTCATCATATACTCAAATAGAAAGATTTACAATGTGTACATCATACCCATTCCCGACAGATATCTATGCACAGTAGAACAAAATACCAGTGAGTCAGAAAGCTTACAGGCAGATTCCGTGATCTGTCTTGTTTGCACGGAGACAGGAGTGAAGCGAGCGAATAGTCAGTCTGATCACGGATGCCACAACACTGAAACTGAAAATAATGAGTTACTCTTGCACCTAAAAGGACACTCACTTCGTTCTGCAAGCTTGTAATCAAGTTCATATCATTTTTGCCCAAAAACAACCGTTGATCGTGAAATGCAATGATACTTCTGGAAGCTTCACCTATCTATAATGTCAATGATGTCAAGGATGGACAGAGAGAGAGAGATACGCATGTGTCGGAGCGCAAATTACCGTGTGCATTCGAAAGATCAATTTTTGTGCGGAATGAATTAGCATTAG
The DNA here is from genome assembly GCA_900618425.1 of Echinostoma caproni. Taxonomy (NCBI): domain Eukaryota; kingdom Metazoa; phylum Platyhelminthes; class Trematoda; order Plagiorchiida; family Echinostomatidae; genus Echinostoma; species Echinostoma caproni. The sequence goes on from UZAN01043023.1 coordinate 23,218, forward strand.
GACCATGGAAGCAAGCAAGAATGTGATCTAGAATAGTCACTGGTAAGGCGGAACTCGCACCTTATCAACTTACGAGCACAAGCGAGCTGAATCGTATAGTTCGAGCAGCCACTATGCCGAGGATGGCGCATATCACAGACAACAAACACAAAATGGTGGCAGACAACGCATTCTCTGCCAGTTCTGTGTAATAATTGTGCGCGTATTTGGCAAATATCCGTGTTTGAATTAAGTTGCACAGCACAGCACCAAGGGACAAAATCTGCCGAAAAAAGTAGTCTTAGTAGTTGGGCATAATCAAGGGTTTACCAACAACAATCCATTGTAAATCAATAGTCGTTTTGATAAGCTTTCTTCCAACATCTGTACTCAAGGAATCGCAAATTCAATGGTTCTGATGTTCGGATCCAAAAACTTGAGCAAATAAAAAATATGCACACACGATCGTGGTGATGTAAGCCTGTCACTCGCTTGTTTTTTGCGAAACCAATATGGGTTTTATACGTGCACATCATGAATTTGATTAACCTATTGCTCGATTCATTCAATCTTCATTCATTCAAACATGCGCTGGTGATCAATACCCGCATTTCATTTTCCGTCTCTCTCCGCTTCCCCCTCCTCGCCTCATCCAACCCGCTCGGATTAGTCATTTAGTCTCTGTCAGTCTGTGCTATCTGTCTGTCTGTCTTTCAGTTCAGTATAGCAGCAACGAGATTCAGCAGCAGCTACTCACATACGGCAAGATCAATATTGCTATTTTGGTGTGATGTGATGTGATGTGATGTGATGTGTATGGTTGCAGCGTTAACCTCCTGGTATCATGTGCAAACAACTATTGTGCGATAGGTGTGTGTGTTCAGGTGAACCCCAATCCCGTTCGCACCGCGCACACCCATGCTGGTCCTCGTCCATTAGCGAATAAAATGGCACCAGTTCTTCTGGCAGAAATTGAAAAATGTAGGATAGTCGTTTTTGAAATGGTTCTTAAATAAAGGTCTCAACACAGATTGTAGGCGAATGTGTTTTCGGTGAATTCCTTCTGAAGCGAATACAATCACATTTATGTAAGAAAATAGCCAGAGGGTGTTGTGTTGGGACCAAACAGTCGCGGTTGAATAACTATATCAAAGAAGTGAGGTAGGGACACGTTTGTCTCTAGTACTCTTATTCGGATGAAGAGGTCTCATAATTCATTTGTCAGTATTCCGTTCTGCGCTGTCAGCTTTCGACGATACCACCTATAGAGGAAGAACACTGTTGACGTTGATGGATGGAAGTGGCATAATCTACTGGCTGCGTATGCACATAAACTTGCTTGATCACCAAAACAACCTACAGAATGTGTCAGTTCCAGTAAAATAATTCTTAGATGACGAAGTAGGCTCACTTCAGTTATTGCACAGTTAAACGTCTAGAAGCATCCTATGCCAGACTGGTCAAACTGATCAGTGACCTACAATTCACGCCACAATCTTTGAGCAGTTATCATGCACGCTGTATGTATTTATGTATTAACTGATTGCAGGTTAGCATTGCTCTATTCGTTGTGCACAGCTCCAGGCCTGATAAGTTTCCTAGTCAAATATTTGATAGTTATGGATCCCGTATTTAAAAGTGCATCAATGCGCCCACAGGTTTGTCACATAAATCACTTTTGCAAATAACCACGTTCGAACCAGTGTGCGACATTTCTCATGCGATTACCGCGTGTATGGTTCAGTATACTTGAGAAGGACGAGACCGATGGTATGCTCTACTTCACACAGTCGCAACCAATAATGCAGAAACAGAAACAACGGTCCCCTTCTTGTCTAACCTGATATAATCTCAGGTTTTGTAATCACTTCACGCAATTCGTCTATATCTGCTATCTTTTGTTCAAGCGAAAAACAATTACGTACAGCATTCAATCACTTCACTTTCAAGCTCTTTGTTTCCGGTGTGCTCAGCATCCTGTGCAATTTCCCGAAGATGTTCTCGACAAAAGGTTCAAAAGCATGTGTACACATGCTCAATTAGTGTTAATTAATGTGTTTCCGGTCGCAAAGTGTTTTCAGTTCCCCGAGGGGATCGACACAAGTTTATTTCTTCGAATGACTGCTTTCTCAAGTCGTGAGTAAACAGGAGTCTGAAAGGTTCTTCCTAATCATACTTGTAAATTTGTGTATACGATAAATTCATCGTGTAAATGAGGCGTGAGCGGAAAATCTGTGAAGCATTGGTCGGATCTCATCAGCAGTGCAAATCCACCGATACAGTTGATGATGAGACCCAACCAGATCAAAACACCTGTTCAGTGCTTTACGAGGTCCGTTGCCCGCAACAATGGGTTGTGCTATACCATGTATAATCCAAACGAAAAACGGTCTGATCAGCTGCCTGGTGACTGAGTAGGTAATGTGTGTGCGTTCTACCTGTTAGGTTTCGGGTTCGGTCCCCAGTTGGGTGGATGGATTCGTGCACTGCTGATAAGAGTCTCAACCAGGTTGAAACAGCTATCCAGAGTGGTGATGGCCAAGTGGTTAGGTCACCAACTTGTAATCCGGAAGTCACGAGTTCAAAACACTCCACCGTCACCTGTCTTCTCTATTTCTGTATTTCCCTTGGCAGCCTTTGTATGACCGCAGCCGCCTTCCTGAAAGTCGACTGTACATTGGTATATTCAATCAAACAGGGAAGTGAAAAGACATCATCATCATCATCTAAGCGTTTCACCGCACGCCTTATTTACACGATGAATTGATCATCTAATCAAATCAAATCCCTCGTTATTCTCATGCAACCTGTAAATCAATGCGCGCTTCATTCCAGCGCAGTGGTAAACTAAATTTCTTCCCCGATAGCCGTAGTTTATTTAGGATATTTGGTCATGCACAGGGCAGACAAAGCCTGAACTGAAAAACCGAGAAGCACTTCACGACTGTTCCCATCTAATTGGGTGTCGTTGGCAGAACAAACCTCTCGACTAGGAGGAGGACTGAACCTGCGACCTCAAAGGTAGAACTGAGTCAATGTACTCACTTGACCACCGGCCAATTGGTCAGACCTGATTCTTTTCATTTTGTCTAAACATAATATAGTAAAACTCATCTTTGCAAACTTGTTGCCAGAACCAGCTCCCTCCACCCCACCCTTCGCGCTAACATCATCACCATCATCCAGGGTTAGGGATCAATTGGAACACGCAAATTGGCTGGTTCATGCAGCCTAAGGGCTTCACCTCTGCTTGGTCAATCGCGGTTCAGTCCACTCGGTTGTCCTTCCGTGAACGCACTTGACCGTTCTGTAGTCCTACCTTGTCTAGCCAACTGACATCCTGGCTCATGTGTTCACCGCTAATTTCACAGAGTAACGTGCTGTTCTCATCTTTACTAACAACTGTCTATTACAAAGGGGAATTCGTCATGTATATGGCGAATGAGGGAGGCTAGTGCCGATTTGAGTGAGGTCTGTGGGGCGCAACAAGCTCACAAAGATGGGTTGTGCTATATCGTGCAAATGGAAAATGAAAAACGGTCTGCTCAGCTGTCCGGTTGCCGATTGAGTAGCGTGTTTGCGTTCTGTCTCTGAGATCCCGGGTTCGATCCCCAGTCAAGTCGATGGATTAGCACTGCTGATGAGACCCACCTGGATAAAAACTGGTATCCAATGCTTCCTAGTCTTTCAGTCTACGCCTCAATTACTATACACATGACGAATTCCACTTTGAAATTGAATCAAATCCTCCATTACTCGCTTGAAATTGACTGTTTGTATATTGTCCATAACAAGTTGGAGTCGGTGATGTTTCCTTATGCACTATATATATATATATATATATATATATATACATATATATATATATAAAGGCTGCAGTGCTCGAAACCGGAAATTCCAAAGGGTGCTACAGATAACATGAGATGTTGATCACCAATGGACATAGGTGGGTATCCTGATCTCGAAAACGATTATAAACAGTTGCTGCTGCAGTATATTTTCGTAATATTCAATATCAATTATTACCACAACTATCTGAATTAATGAAGCTGTATTTCAGTTTGCTGTGTAAAATGTTTACATGAAGTGCGGAAGGTTAATCTATGAACTAGATGCTAGACTTATTTTTAATCGAGTACAATATATTCCCCAAATGGTGGCTGTCGTGACGAGTTACTATGGTTCTCCCGACTGGGGGAAAAGAGATATTGCGATCGATTAAGACATTTACCAAGTGCATTATGTCACTTGTTGACGGATATTGGCTATTTATAACAACTGTTTCGACCAACGAAAGTCGCTGTTCTCTACCCACGAATACCTGACAGATCAGGTAATTTAGCCGTACTGGAACTTGTTGACGCAACAATCCCATTCAAAGGTTAAGCCATGGCGTCTCTACTCTACGTCATTCGAACTTCTCATTTATCTTGTTTGATGATACCAGTCATGATGTTCGCTTATGCTTATTGATTCCAAACTTTTTCAATTAATCTTCAGAAATAGGGGTGGTTGTGATATCATCACCGAAATATCACCTTTTCAACGAACTGCGTAATGATTCTGTTTCATCACCCTTGGTTTACTACCCGATATAAAGTTGCGTTCAAGTTATATCTGTATGATCCGATGCAAGCACTCTGATTGCTTTTCAGGAGTACCAATCGATACAAAAAGATTTGCGAAATCAATACCGTGGATCACAACCAATTGCTTGTCGTTATTTTGCCAAGCAATCATTAGTTTTCTCCGACTTATTCATGGTAGATTACCAAATAAAACTCCTCTAGGTTACAAATTATTGCTCTCTCTATCTCTGTCTCTCCAATTGATGCATCCAACTAACATGGTTCCTAACCAGATTCACTCGGTGCACAATATGCAGCGAAGTCAGAGAAGCCACTTACCTCATCTTCCACCCACTTCACGGAACGTCCAGTCGAATATTCTCCGGTGCACTTTTGTTGTTCAAATCGATCAAACAAATTCGATTTTAAATTCTCTGTTACTGTCGTTTTTTATATCCTGCTCGAAAATATGAGTAATACGTCATAACACTGGTTGTTCAGTCAGATTTGGATGAGTTAAGTTGAAGTTTCTATTCAAACACATACGTAACAGACAAACTCTTCTATTTCGCCTGTTCGCCGAGCTTGGCAATCTGTTTGGAAACGTTTCATCACACCAGCTGAGGTGAAATCATCAGTGCTTGTGAAGAAGCAATCTTCTGCCTCTATCTGTTCGTATATATATATATATATGTGTGTGTTCTTCTCCACCGACCATTTTTGTGTTCGACTCGGTTCACCGTTGAATTGGTGCGAGGGGTTGAGGGTTGGAGGGGAGGTGGTTAGCCCTCCGTCCTGATTGTGGTTTCGGTCCATTCTCAGGTCACGCTGTTGACCGTTTTAGTGACGTCATTTGATCCTTGAGTTGCATTGGCGTGTATACGTGATCAAGTTCCATGTGCCTGTTTATTGAGTTGATCTAGGAGTGCCAAGCTTCGAGCAATTCTCTGGCATGTTTTGACCAGGCTTGGTCGATAATTTTCACTGAATCGAAGTCAAACTAATGTCCTTCTTGATCTTCGTGGCGGGAAATCAGAAATAAACACGAAATAGCGAACAAGCTCGTTTTCGATAACTTTCTCATCTGGCTAATACATTTATATAAATAGGTAAAAGGCATATCACATTTGCATATCGATTGACGTGTGTGTGTGGATTGGATTGGCAGGTATAATTAGTTGTTTATGTGTGTTGAGCGAGATGAAACCACGGGCAACTCTACCAAATGATCCTGAACAGGATGTCCACAATTTTTCGCGTATATCAGTAAACAGGGATCTTGCTGAAGCTTTATCGTTAGGACTGAATTTCTGCTCTCCGATACGTAAGGATGATCAACTTGAAATAGAGGTTCAGTTTGAAAATCTGTATTCGCAAGCAAGTAACTTGTCGGTCGTGTCTAAGCAATCAACAGACGCTCTCTCAGTATCACTGTATTGGGAAACAACAGAGAAGCCCGCTGAATTGGAAACACTTGAATGCATTAAAGAACCCAAGAAAGAACAAAGATATTATTATTGCTAAACCAGACAAAGGCTCCGGAGTCGTCCTGCTAGATCGTAATGATTACAATAATAGGATGTCTGAAATTTTACACGATCCCAAAATATTTACCCAAGTATCAAATGAGATGGATAAGACTAAAACATGGAGGAACAGCTAACCAACGGTTTGAAAACATTGAGAGACAACAATTATATTATTGCAACTACTTACGAACAACTACGACCCAGATTTGAGTTGCTCCACAAACTGTTCCAGGGCATCATCCATGGCGGTAAAACAAGTTGGACTGCTCAAACGTGTTTTTGGACCGTTTGAGCCGGCTTTGTTTCCACGTCTGCTAGCCACGTATATTCGTCCATATACCGAGTATG
>UZAN01043024.1:4833-26586 GCA_900618425.1 Echinostoma caproni
CCACCACCACCACTACCACCACCACCACCACCACCCGATACTCCATGACTTTAAAGCTAAAGTTTTATTATGAAAAGTATTCACATGCGATTATTCGATGTATTATTGAATAATTACTACCATCTAATACATTACAATTCTGCAAACTCCATAACTGTGAAGCGTCCTCTGCACTGCTTTTTTGTGATTTGCTTCAATCCGACGAATTAGTGAAGTCACGGGACACTACGTCCACTGTGTTCCCTTGATCCGCGGACGGTACCCACTCTTTTCGTGTCAGAAGCAGTTTACGGATACGCAATCATCTGCGACGAAACATAACACAATATATTACTTAATACGATTATCCTGGAAATAATGTTTCACTTTGTGAAATATGGTTTCTTGCCGGTTCAAGCAACTTTCGTGTTTTCCCTGATATTCGCTATTAAGTTTATTGTTTTCAGTCGATAATAATGAAAATGTATTGTGGTTCTACTTTGCAACCACAATTTTTTGGTTCTACTTTCGCAAGCAAGCTAACTGACGAATCTGTACAAATCACGTGTAACGATATTTGAGTTGTTAATTTTTTCTGCATATGACATGGAGATGTTGCAGAGCTGACAGCTCAGTTACAGGTCTTCCCACTCAAAAAGGACTGAGAGGGGAGAGGGGAGATTTATGAAAAGGAACCGAATTTGATCAAGACTAAAAATAGTCGGGTAAATGCGTAAGGTTTCCAAAACGCGTGCAAACACCTGCCTCCTAGTACCAGTTTGGTGGCCCGTACAGTGGAAAAGTTGCATTCAGCGATCTCATTTGGAAAATAGAATGAATAATTCCATAATCAGTTTGCTTAAATACTGATGAAATGTATAACAATAAAAGCGAAACTTAACTTAAGAGGAATCTGNCTCTAGGATCTAGTCTGCCACACGTCTACCCAGACCCACTTAGCGAATCTAATTTAATGAATCAGAATGCCAATGTGTCCTCATTGTTAGGATTCATGTACAAAACATAGACTTTGTAGTATCTCGTATAAGTCAATAAGTAGGCAAAGAGTGAATTAAGTAGTAACCGTATTTCCAAAGTGCAAACGCAAACGTAGCCCGTCTGTAAGCCGGTAAGCAAGCAGTGCGTCAACACACAGACAGGCAGGCACAGAAAACTGGTGCAAGTCTTACCAAAAGGAGTGTCGTCAGGCTGGACAGTCAACAAGCCAGTCAAGGAGGAGAGATCTATACTGACCTGTGATTCGCTGAGGTGGATCGACCTTGTAACAGTGTAAGTCCACATGACGTGCGTCCGTGCATGTGGTGGTAGACCCCAACGTTCAATCACGTGATGCGCGGTAAACGTTTCACTCGACCGCAGGCCACAACAGACTTATCTTACCGGGATTTTTCGATGATGCGTAAACTTTCTGGTCAAAAGAGAGTCCACTAACAAACAAATGATTTGCGACAATTTCTTTTACTCGTAGTAGAATTTGAACGACTGTAGATAAATTTCGCTCGATTCGTGCCGACAGTGGCCTCTCATGACGGGTTTCTAATGCATCAGTTTCCGATCTTGTTGGCTCATACCTCTTTCAGGTTCATCCCTATGCCCTGTGCCTGCTGCTTAGTTAGCATTTTTACGATGCTGGTCCACCACAAAACACAATAGACGTTTGTTTTCTTTGGAATGGTTTGGATCAGCAGAATTAAATATTCAGCCGTCGTGAGATTTCAATGCCAGTACTCTACTAGGTCACAATGAGAGTAATCGTAATGGATGGAAATCACGAACCGGAATCACAATCTCAATCGTAGCCCAAACACGAAGTCGCACCGGTGATTTTATGCCAAACTCCTTCGTCAACGAGACGCAGGAAGAAGGCCTCTGAAACCTCGGTTTTTTATTACTAGCACTCAATGCGAATGTTGTGTAAATGCATATCATCACACGGAACGGTATTGACAAATGGAAATCCATGTTCTTCTGAACACATGAAACAGGTCGATTACGATTGGTTCAGAACACTGGCTTCTCGTTAGTAGATCTGAAGCCGCATTGAGTTCATATCTTATCACGATGGCACGAAGTGTTGGATCAACACGTTAGAATACCAAACACGAGAGGTTCTTGATCATGCAGAGTTCTCTAATCAATTTTGTTAAACAGTCCACCAATCGATATTGAGTGGTTGCATTCGCCTTCATTTTGAGAATGTGATCTAGTATAACGTGGCTGCTACACAAACCATGAGTCATTGATGGTGTTCTGCCTGTCTATTATCATCGTCGTTCCTCAGTCGTCTCCATCATCAAAAAGTAGGGAAATACCTATTGGAATCATTCGATTTAAGCATTGATTGTATGCTTTATTCGAATGTTAATGTATGTACTGTAATGCAGTCAACTCCAGAGCTGTCGAGGTGGATCTCACCATCCCCATCGATGTGGACATATACCTGAGAGAACTAGGGGAATCAGTGATTCAGTCCCGGCAGTTAAGACTGAAATTAGTACGTTCTGACGTGCGCAGACGGTTCGTGTGATTTTATAAAATAAATAGGCATTTTTCCATAATATTTGTGCTTTCTTTCGATGTAGCTAGCGGGATCGTTTAACGCGAAAACTGCCAGTTATGAAAATATCAAGAAGAGTTTTGCGTGGGTCTACGCTACGGGATATTGTTGTCCGTTATTACGACAAGTTCAAAGCTTTTCTATGATAATCCGTAAATCGAACCAAATGAGAGAAATAGTGCGTGTATCTTAGACGATTCAAGCGTTGGACCGGTGTCATCAACGCTTGAACATTTTCCATTTCGAATATTCCACATGGCGTACCGCTCCACAACTGATTCTCTTGTGGTGATTATTTACTAAAACTTAGGTAGCATCGGATTCGGAACCTATTGTCCTCCTGTGCGGGCCGGAAAATCACACGACCGATCGGGGCTATTTATCGATCAGTCGCATAGTTCAGTCATAACAAGGGACCTGGTGCTTGCCCAACTAACCTTGTTTACAGCAGTGTGTCTTAGGCAGATCCAGTGAACTTCGACTGTGCAGCAGGAGTGCCATCAGCACTTGGATGGACTGGACGTGACAAGAATGGCATTACCAAATATGCAGGCCGGTAATCGGATAGTCTCGCGTTGATGAGGCAGTCCAAGTGCCTCAGATCGCGGAATATGATCAGATCACAGAAACGGTCAGAGGGAATTTACTTGTTTATGGTCACGGGTGAGAGGGACGAGACGATGTGAAACGATGGAGCTATCGCACTGTACTTCTACCTTGATATCTGCATGTGATTATGCAAAGACTAGCAATTTCCATCAAGTGGGCAAAAGACGTGGGAAGGTGTGAAATCAAACAATCGTGGAGCATCATGTGATATATGAAGCTCAATTATCAGCTGCCTCAAGTCAGCTCTGCTTTTACATTTCATTGATACTGTTCACTTTCAAAGAACAATTCCAATTTTTCTATTCTCAAATTACTGCGACAGTTCACTTACTGTCATGGCGGTCGGCAGACTGGAGATCGGAGATCTTTCGTTGCATATGAAACAAACATGTAAATTATAGAAGAACAGACGCGAGGCATAGATTTACGCCAAAAGCGATCAGATTTGTGAGTAATTAATCGGGTAATGTACTCATCCGTATTGGCTGATCATTACCAGATTTTATTCCTCTCACACAACACCCTTATGTTGTATTTTCTTCCCTGGAATACACACAAAGGGTTTCAATGTATTTTTCGGTTGTACACAATGAATACCCAATGACTGTACTTGATCACCCCCTCCCACCCAGTTTCAGCACCTTTGAATAACAACTCAATTATTGTAAGTACTTTATTGACGTGAATGAAAGCATAAACGTGTTACGCGTATCTGTGTTTATAAGGTATTCTCAATTCATGTATTCTTTAGCGTCGCCCCCATTCATCGCAACGTTTACATTCCAAAAATTTTCGGACGTCCGCCATCTTCAGTTTGCCGCTTTTGTTCTTATCAAATTTCTCGAAAATCTCATCCACCTCTTTTGTGGTCAGCTGACCGGATTTCGATTTCAAAAGCTCCTCCTTCGTGATCACTCCATCCTTGCTCAGATCCATATCCTTGAACGCTCTTTCTATCAATCTGCGCATCATGCATTTTCTGGGACTGGGACGGTAAAGATTACACGAAAGATTGTACTACTGTTAGGAATTTGAGAAAAACACACACACACACAAAGCATTCTGGATGTGCATTGAATCAGCATGCGTTGATAAACTATCCTCGAAGATCCTTACTGGAATTGAAGACTATAACAGCACGAAGTAATGTCAAAAACATTCAAAATTTACAATACAGTGGACCGAATTTGAGAATAGTAGCTTTATTTGTCTTTGGAACTTACCGTCTGTAATTCGGACGCAGAACCGTTTGCTAAACGCTACACGTTAAACAATATCTTGTACAAAATTAATATATGAAATTTCACACACACCTGAATCTGTATAAAATGAGGAATACTTTGGTTCATAATTTCATCGGAGGATAAATGTACCAACTTCAACCGAGTCAAATGAAACCTATTCAGACTATTTTGCATAAAAAACAATGTCCAGTAGGTGAAACAAGCTGTTTTTTGATAAATTCATCAACGGGCCATTATCATTTTATACTGTTAACTGGGTTCGTCGACCTGGTTGTGATTGCATCAGACTAAGTACAGAATGTATGTTGAGATTATTTGCCTTATGTTCATCTCGATTAGTTTGCATTATTGAGTAGATTGGGATGTTATAGGCTTTAGTTGATTGAAGGATCCCACTACTATCTGTTACACTCATCGCAGTCCAAAGGATTTCCCACCGCAATGATACTCGTTGTCGTATTTCATGACCTTCTCTTCTTGGGCAATTTGTCGCAGTAAATCAACTGCTCATGCACCAGCGGAAACAGACTTTATGGCAGAGAAGCATATTGTTTTACGGAGACAATTTCATTGAAGTCAAACTTACTGAGGAAGAATTTTCACTGTTTCACTTCGATTAGATTTATACGCACATATGCGCACATATATACGCTCATGCATTATTTGCAAGAATAGGCAAGTCTAAATCAAACATGCATACATGCATCTCCAAGCAATATATATATAAACATTATAGATGCTGACACATTTATATTACTCTATTCCTCTGAAGAAGAAGACAACAGATGGACCAAACTGCATGATTAGAGGTGTTGCAGATTAGGCTTCAGTTCCACTACTCTACGGATGACTTACTAATTTCGTCACAAGTATCAAAGATCCTTTTCAACCTTGTAGATCTGATCAATCGAGATCTGCTGAAAATTCCCGCCTTTCCGAATGTTTCCACTGTGTGGATAAAGATTATGCCCGTGTTTGAAACGTTTCATAACCCTATTCGTAGACGCATCAGCTGAAATGCCGTGTGGGATTACTTCCGTAACAGATTTCCTACCATTATTATACCCTGCCTTTTGAATGAACAAACAACATGGGATGTGCATTCTTTTCCGCGTACGGTCTTCTGATACTTCGACGTCGGAATCCCCCAAAAACGTCAGTAAGTGTTGTTGCAAATTGCAAATTTACTACTGTACACAAAATAAGTAGTCAAATATATATGCGAAATTACTGCGAGATTTCAACCGGTACCCCTTTCACAACCACACGCGCACAAAATCTCCTTCGGAAAAGCCTTTATACACACATGCAAATCCGTTTGAAATTAACATTCAGAACTTTCCATTATATGAATACCTACATACTTTTCACGTCCCCATTGTGTAACTACGTCCCCAGTCGATCCAGGCTCACGTGTAATCCAATAAGTTACTTTCTCCGCTGGTTTCCCTCAGTCGAAAGATCATATACACTGAGTAGGTATTTTTGAAGCCAAGTAAAAATATTTTAGATCCAATAACGCATCCAAAATTATGTCTTCATATTCTTTCTTCACATTGTGAAAACGTTCAGGTGTGTAAGGATCAGACTGTAATCTTGGAGAAAACAACCGGGAAATAAAACAGTGAAATCGGAATTAAAAAAATAAAATCAATACATAAGTTTAACGCGATGAAGTATAAGTTAGGTGTAATGACTAAAAGATGAAAGCCCAGTGACATTAGCACTGAAAATAAAATGAGGAAATATGAATGGAGGATTGTGGTTAAACGAATCATCGGAATATTTGTACGAAGTTTTTAGTAGGGGGTTCATCTTAGACACACACCGATCGTATAAGGTGACCTCAATGTCGTGCAAGAAATATTCGTACATTTGGAATATTCAAAGCTAGGCTGTGTAACGATGATAAACAAGATTATTTGGGAATGTCATTTATATTGAGAAGAAAAACGATTCACTCTTAGTTTCATTCACAAGTATATAGCAATAATACTGGCAAAAGCGCGTTTCCTATAAACGCTAGAGTGATATCAAGTTGGACACGACAAGAGATACATGAGAAACAAGTACTCACCCGCGAGGACGTTCCTTTTGTAACCAAGCTCGAACTTCAGCTTTCTCGACGAAACCTGTTTTGTTCTTGTCAAATCGATCAAATACGACGTTGATTTGTTCCTCGGTCATTTGACCTTGTTTGGCTTTTACAAACTCCTCTTTGGATATCTTGCCGTCTTTTTCCAGTTCCATACCTTCGAACGCTCTTCCCACGAGCCTGTGGAAACCGAATGGCCTGCAAAATGTGCATAGAGGAATACACGGAGAGATTGCTTTAGAGGGTTCATAGGATTTTGGAAGAGATGGAGGAAATTCCTTGTCCAGTTAAATTCCTGGTTGCTGTTAGTTCTTAGACTGGAGAGCAAGACCATCCAGGAAGTTTATCAAAGTGGGGAAGAATGAAAGAGAACACATCAAATGGAGGTTGCGAAATGGTAACTCAAATATTTTCCTGAGCATTCTGAAGTTAGTCTCGTGTTGTGATCACGGATACGGATAATATGATTAGGTCTGATCATTTCAGAATGCACAGGGTGGTAGAGGCTTTCGTTCCCGAGTGTCTAGATTCTCGCTCCTACTTGAGCCAATATTCATTCGGATTTCCAACTTCTGGTTGACTGTTTGGTCACAGCCGATTCCTACTTCTAGAATAGCCTCGTTCATCGATTCTTTATCTGTGAAGTGAGGTTACTCGAAAATGGAAGCAGGAAAGATGACATCAATGTTACGCACATGATTTCTGACTACACGTCATTGATGGATCGTGCCAGCCAATCCGAGGCAGTGCAAACAGAAGCAGAATTATGCGAGCAGTATTGCAATCCGATTGGTGTAAGCCTAGATAACCAATGATCTTCTTTTGTACATATTATTTAATCGTTTCATTTCTTTCAATAAACTAACTACGTACTACTATTCCTGTGGCCTTTTAGTCGCATCTCGCTCTCCTGGGATATTGCGAGCTCGGGCCATGCGGTCCAGTGATTCCGTAATCCAATCCATGACAGCTTATCCTTGATTCGTGTCCGGTGATTCCTATTGCGCGGTTTGCATTCCGAATTCCGTGCGTAGTACTACTACTACTACAATCATTACACAAACCTAGTGGCCAACCATCGATTTCACAGATATGCTTCATCAATTAAGTTGTCCAAGCTCACACGCAGCATTGCACGTGTCTCAGTCACTAAAAATGGGAAGATTTCACACATTCAGTTAGGCTGTGAAAGGATTCGAAGAGGATGCAAGAATGATGCAACAAGGATAAGAACGTGTGCGGTGAATCGAACTAACAAAGGAAGAATCTTTAGGCATTAGGTTGGTTCCATTGTTATTGTGAATATAATGCATTTTTCTATTTGAGACTTACTAAGAAATGTGATTTCTATTAGCCCGTAAATGAGTTCAAATTTGGTCTTGTTATTCAGGTGAAATATTGGTAAATCTCTCACTGTATCCTTTTACCACTGTTTAACTATCTCGTAAGTTGTACATTTCAATGCCAGAAATGTGGAAGCAATTGCGTTTGGATCAAAGGAATTGAAAGAAGTTCTGTCTGAATTGTATTTACTCACTGGGCTGCGCATGTTAGTGCATTCGAACTTAGCCTCTGTAACAATGAACAGATGAAATCATTTGAAATTTCACGTTTATAGAACAAAAAATAGAGCTCATCCGAATAATGTATGGTTCGGAGTATGCATTAGCCTCAGTCATAAGCACAGCTGAATAATAATGACCAGCGCGAGTGGTTGGTATAAGCCACAAGATTATACAATGTTATTACTGGAGGGCAACCAAGAGCTCACCCATGAGGATGCTCCGACTTTAGCCAGGTTCGAACTTCGGCTTTCTCGATAAAACCAGTTTTGCTTTTGTCAAATCGTTCAAATATGCAGTTGATTTGTTCCGGCTTCAGTTTACCTTCATTCGCTTTTGCGAACTCCTCTTTGGATATCTTGCCGTCTGTTTCCAAGTCCATACCTTCGAACGCTCTTGCCACACGTCTATGGAAACCGAATGACCTGCAAAATGTTTATGGGGGAATACACGAGGTGATTGTTTTAGTTTGTCCAGAGACATACCGGGCATGCTACCCGTAATCAATCCTAAGAATGACATTTTAGTAGAAATGTGAAATACGTTATATTCATTTTAATAACTAAGCCTGTTTCAGATCTTCTCTTGAGTCCCAATCCGCAGTTCACACAGTCAAAATTACCATCGAGATGATCACGTGATGTTTCGTTCAGACACCTGTTTTGATGATGCTTCTCCAATTCATCGGAATGATCAAGCATTATTTTTGGAAATGTCGATCTTACCCGAATGGTATTCCTATGTAAACCAAGATAAATGACATGGGACGATACCTGAAACGGTTCAAAGTTGTATGCTTTGACGCACTAGCCACTAATTCCATTAAGATTGATTTCGATGACAGATTTTCCATAATCCATGTTTTCACTATTTTCAGAAATATGTGACTTTTTTACAGTCGAATTCATACAAATTTAGATGATTTATGCTCATGATTTTGAATTCACAATTACAAATACATTCGTCGCTTCCCAATTGCGTACAATCAGATTGGTGAATTTATTCTCAAATCATAATTGTCATAGTTATTTGAAAAAAACAACAGAGTGCGTTGTATTCGGTCAACTAGTTGAGGCTAGTTATTGGACGACAATAGGGTGGAAGATGAATAGGTCTCGCCCGGTTTCCCTTGATTTGAATTTGAATGGGTCACATAACCGTTTGCAGTTGATTCGGACCACTATTCCACTGCTGTGTGATGTTGTCCACTTGCACCAAAGGGATTTCAATTACCGTACCAGTGCTTTTATGCAAATCATTGCTACTTTAGGAGGCGAATCAAAATCGTATGGGCTGTTACTAGCGTTTCAATTTGAACAACAATAGGTTTGTGTTGTGCAACTCGGTTAGTATTAACAATAGTTTGAACAGAATCTACCAGATGTTCGCTTTGACCAAATGTTGAACAATTAAATTTCATTGTTCAAATTGTTGTTTGGCAGATTCGAAGTTTGTATGTCGATTGTGAAGAGTTCAGTGGCCTAGGTGGGATTCGAACCCACGCATTGATGCCGCCTAAGCTTCGCATGCACATGCTCTACCAGCTGATCTACGAGGCCACACCGATATCACTGATCTTTTCACATTCGAATTTACCCATCCAACTTACAGAGACATGTGGCATCCACCAGTTTTGAGATGATCCTGTGGTCTCAGTATTTAATATATATGACTTGAGATTCTTTGGTTCGTTTAAAAAGTTGGTTTGTTGTATGGCCTAGGTAAATGACACCATAGGTGCACTTTAACTTTAACTTTAACTAGTAGATGAGCATTGGGGAAGTCAACATAACAAACCTGTAGTACTTGTACCAAAGTATGACGAGAACACATATCCGAATTCGGTACCACTGAACGTTATCTTGACTGCGATACCGCTGAGTTCGGTGACCGCTTGGCTACTGTTGCTCATTGCTACGGGAGTTTGATTGTTAGAGTCTCTTATTCATCTCTAGCTCCATGCTTTGGTCTTTCAGATGAGTTAGATCAATTAATGTTTTTCAGTAATGATTTCGTATCAATCTTCAATACAATTGATAGTTTTGTTTCTAATGTGAACTCGGAACAGTTATATTCGGCTCTAAACAGAAGACGGTTTACCAATTTAAGCTTGCAGGTGAACGAGATTTGTGTACTATCCGTTTCATGTGGATTCCCGATGCACTTTCGACTAGATGGAGCCATCTGAATGTTCTGTTAAACGAAAGTAGCGGAAAAGTGGGCCGTCGATCTGTGCCTTTTTTAATATGAGGCTTGTAACTGAGTGTATCGTGTTACATTTCAAAAGAAACTTTGTACAGTTCCATACTTTCCTCTTACCTGTTAAAGTGAGCAAAGTTACTGATGACTGTGTATTGAACTCATCTACAATGCTGTTATGAAAATGCCTACAGAGTCTGACTTTAGGGTGTCCTCATGGTGACTGTATCGTTTTTGACGGTCGCATGGATGTCCAAACTATAATTGAACATTGAGCATTGAACGTTGAGTATCCAATCTTCAAGGCCGTCAACTGAGATTCCATTCGTACATTCTCATTAGTATTAAATTCACAGAGGCGGTCTCCTGTCTTTGTAAAATGTACGTTGATAATCAGGAAATGAACATCCGGGGAGAATATTTTTGCTGCTATATTTACCCCTTTCGACAGCATTGAAAAATATGAATGTGTCGAATTATGTTGGACGATATGTATGCATACTGTTTCACAGAATAGAACTAACTGTTGTGCAGTAGCTTGATAGGCTGAATTGTTTTGTTGGAACGTACTGAACGTCTCTTGCAGCGGGTTCCCTAGGGACTGTATGGTGGTTGAATATGAATTCGTCGGTTGCCATGCGATTGCTCATCTAAAGCCATCGGAGAAGGAGTTTTATTCGGTCAAATAGTTGAGGCTAGTTATTGGACGACAATAGGGTGGAAGATGAATAGGTCTCGCCCGGTTTCCCTTGATTTGAATTTGAATNGGATTTCAATTACCGTACCAGTGCTTTTATGCAAATCATTGCTACTTTAGGAGGCGAATCAAAATCGTATGGGCTGTTGTTAGCTTTGGACGAATTGGTGGGACAGTTTTGTGATTGTTTGATGAGCTTTATACTGAGGTTTGAAGGTTTTGAACTCTCAGACTAAGCCACGATAACCAATAGGCTATTTTTGTGTTTGACATGCTTGACGATACGGTATAATGGAAATGCTAGAGTCTTGAGTCACGAAAATCAATTCAATGGAGGAAACAAGCGCTCACCCATGATGACGCTCCGACTGTAGCCAGTTTCGAACTTCAGCTTTGTCAATAAAACCGGTTTTGTCTTTGTCAAATCGTTCAAACAAGATATTGATTTCGTCCGTGGACAGCTGACCGTGTTTAGCTTTTTCGAAATCCGCTCTGGATATTTTGCCGTCTTTATCCAGCTCCATACCGTCGAACGCTCTTCTTACGAGCTTGCGAAAACCGAATGGGCTGCATGGGAAAATACACGGCAATATTGATTTATTGTATTCATGGGATTATAGAATATTTTGCGGATATTCTTTGTTCACCAGAACTAATTGTTTCTTTGTGTTTGTGTACTTATGCTAGCTTGATTCTGTTTAAATATTAGACTGAAGACAAAACTGCTCCACAAAGTTAAGGATAGTTCTTCCCAGGAGCATTGTGAAGTTTGCCTCAAGCACCTTCAAACGATATGACCAAGGTGATATGGTCTGTATCATGGCCGTTTCTCGCGCTACACTTTAACATCGAAATGCATGTGACAAAATTTGAAGAATATCATGTTTCATTTTGGTCGATTGCAGTTGGTGCCTACTAGAACAGAACAGTCGGTCTAAACAGGAGATGCGTAGTGAAAGTCCAATCAGTTTGATCAGCGACTCACTTGATGGAGAATATTGCTATCGGCTGAATAGCTAGCTCTCTCCTGAAAGGTTTTATAGTTTGATGAGCATTGTGGTGTTTCAGTGAATTGCCATACCATTTTGATTAGACCTGTATTCACAGTATGCGTTCACTGCATTTCCACCATTTTCATTAAATACTTAATATCTGATTCCGTTCTATCGTCTGTAGCATTGGACGCTTTTACTTTCATCCAGTGCCAACATTTTCGCTCCAACGGTGATTTCTGGCGTTATTGGTGTAATCCATATTGGACGAGAATAACAAAAAGACATTCATCTTTGCCTTCCTCTCACTCGAAGTCCTTTTCAGTATTTCTGGTAATCTATTTTAATCTGAAAACTAGATGCCCATATGATCTTGTTTGGTTTCATATTTCAATTTCTCACTTAGGATTTAATCGGACAAAATTGCCGATCGCCCATGAAGCTCAGATTGGAGTAGATCTCAGTCCGAGTGATGTCGTTTAATACACCTCAATTTTCCGAGTATGGAGTCAAGGCAATGATTATGTATGGCAAAACGGTCATACTGACCACAATTCTTCCGCATCATCAGCGATGTTAACCTAACAGTTTCCGATCTCAGGAAGTTTCAGTGAAACCTCACCATGATCATAGTTATGCCCTATTTTATCAAGATCTATTGACTGCATAAAAGCAGTTTGACGGCGCAGATGCTTTTTCAATTTACGACGTATTAGAAACAGTTGGAGTTGTGAAATGCCTGATCATCTCTAGGAGATCAGCACTCTACTTGAAGTGGTGTACAATAAGTCTCTTGTGTGTTTATTGCAAACGTTTGCTTAAAAGCAGATTTTCATCAGTGTCAAACAGAACCGCCACTCACCCAGGGCCTTCGCACTGTAACCACACCCGAACTTCCGCTTTACTCAACTTTCCATCTTTGTCCTTGTCGAATCGCTCGAATATGACAGTCACCTCCTCCTCAGTCAATCTGCCTTCATTGCTCTTCAGAAGCTCGTCCTTGGTAATGTATCCGTCCCCATTGAGATCCATTTTGCGGAATGTGCGATGAACAAGCCTCCTTACTCTGCAATATTTGCCAGTTGAGACGAGCCATTCGTTGAAAGTGTAACCCAATCAGCGATACGACAACGAGAGCAGCAGTTAGAGCGGAAAGAGTGTGGAAAATGGTCATAAGGCAACGATCTCGTGCTACTTTTAAAATATCGACAATATTTCATTGATTATAATATTTATTAAAAACCACATGATTGTTTCAAAGTAATCGATCCAACAATGTATTTGAGCAACTAGGCAAGCGCTGAATCATTGTACTTGAAACGTGCCAGCGACACTTACTGGTTTCAAATCCCCACTAGAACCCCACATGTCGAAGCTTCGGGTTGGTGGCTAAATTTCAACCTTGACCCATGACCAATACTTTGAGAGCAAGATTGCAGAAACTGTCTTTTGAATAAACCCAGAGATTGTATTCTTACTGTAATGCCGGCTCGCGGCGACAAACGAAACATCACTTTTCAAACGTGCATCCTAGTTCTAGAACGAGTCACAAAACTCATGTACGTGACGGATGTGATGTTTATGGATTATTCTGAACAACATATTGTCAATATACAGATCATCAACATCCAATAAAGTTGGTAAACTTTGAACCATCCGATTGATTCAATTGCTACTGATAGAGGTATAAAGTCGCCGAAATGAAATGTCACACACGCAGACAAGTCATGTGTCACCCAATGAGAACAAAATCCTTCGTTTTTATATGAAACTTATTTTCGGATATTTCTGTTTTTCGCAAGAACTTGGATCAATGATTTCCCCGAGTGAATTTGGAAAAGGCCAGTCGTGTTATGCAAGATGTCCAATGCAGCGACATTTCTTTCGCATATCATCAGTTACTTCATGCGATTTACAAATGGACACTATATATGTTTATGAGGTATGGTAACAAATAGACTCAAAGGCAAGATTCATACAACTTGTTCACAAGACAAAGTAAATGGTTTATCAATACCTTTTTTCTCCTGATCCGAATACAGACGGGTGGAACTTTGCTAACCAATTATACTTATATGCATTTTGTGCAAAAGCAAGTCAAACCACTCCCAAATTATTGAATTAGTGTGTTTGATATTTTGAAAAACTAACCCATGTGCTCACACTGAAGCTAACTTTGCGTACAATTTAGGCAAAAATTGAATTTGAGAGAGGCGAACACATGAAAATGTTCGTTTCAAAAAGTGTTCAGCATTTTGATCGGCACTTCTCTCTCAGACATTTCTGATACCTTTTATTTCACCGTGTCTTCCTACTTGCGTTGCAATATTACATTCACACTTCTTTTTCGAATCTGGACACAATCTCAAAACCTTGATATTCTCCGCGTTTACGAAACCTCACTTAATACCTAATCCGTCCGGAGTAGATCTCTTAATATGTACCACATCGATTCTCCGGTGTTTCGGTTACCGAATTGCGTGACGGAACCACGTGACCTATAAAGTGGAACTTATGCTTCATATAAGGGTTTTCGATAATTGGATAAAAATAAACGAAATTTACCCATGTCCGAACGAGTTCATCCAAGCACGAATTTCGGATTTATCCAGCCTGCCGCTTTTATCTTTGTCGAATTCCTCGAATATTTTGTTGATATCAGCCTCGGTGAGGTGTCCGGAATTGACTTTTACCAACTCCTCCTTCGTGATTGTACCATCCTCGTCCAAATCAACTTTTTCAAATGCATGCCGGACGAGTTTTCTTAGACCCATTTTTCTGGGGTTTTATAAAATAGTAAAAAATAATAGTGGAATTACGAATCCATCAAATGATGTTTTGATTGTTTAAACGATTTTAACATCAAAAACGAATAGATTGCAATTTTAAATTGAGCTGCGAATGTTGGAGACTGGTTATGTTTCATAACTTAAAATGTTTCAGTTACTAGATCGATAATGACAAGAATCCTGAGACAGAACAAGCCTAAATCTTAAACCTGGTTAGCGATAAGCAAGCAATTTTAATGTATCCTGATGAGTATCGTCTTAATCATTTGAATACCTTCTATTTTAGAGAGTCAGGCAACCTATGCAGATTAGGCCGAAAGATTTTCGTCAGCACAGCTATAGACACAAAGGGAGTGACGAAAGCCTATATGAATGCATGCCGCACATACATAAAATAATTCCTGGAAAAACGCGCAAATAATTAGCTAAGAAAAGTTGCTTCTTATTATTCCGTGCTGCCGTTACACCATTCTATGGAAGAGATAGACAATCAAGGGTTGGAAACGATAGTTCCTGTCATAGTTCTGTTGCAAAGAAGAATGCAATTTGGGATCTATAGACCCATAGCAACATAGGTGAAAATATCAATTGAAAACATGAACCTGGTAGCAGTTTAACCTCATCCGTCGATTGCATAAAGTGGGGCATGTTTCATACCGTAACTATTGCTCCCTTTTGTTCTTATTATCTAGACTGTGCAGTGCTCTACCCAGCGGAACTTTGTCAATTCTATATTGGTTGGGAAGGAAGTAGCTCCTCAGATAACGTACGAATACAAGATAGGAAATAGGTCCCCAAGGGAACACAACATTACTGAAAGTAACGAAGGAATGTACTACATCTGAGAAGTGCTACCTAACACGATGTTGCCCTTTCATCGGAATGTGTGTATGTGGGATGAGAGAAGAATGTACTAGCAACGTTTACTTGTACTGGGATCTCAGCAGTAATCAAATCATGTAAGCAATCAGTTACAAAGCTGTATCGATTCGGCACAGTTCAACAGTTCAAACAATTCATAGGCAGATTAACTAGTTTATTGCTTGGGATTAGTGGAAGATTAGATTTGAATATAGGATAAATTTCGTGCTTTAACGAATTGTAAATTGAAAAAGCTAGACAGCACAAGATAGTCATTTCAATCGCCTTTGTTCTCATTTGCAGTGGGACTTTATCAAAACCGGGTCCTCGCAGATACGACCAGAGTATAATACATAATTCACTATCCGGCCACTGATCAGATCGTTTTGTTTAATTTTGCTCGCAACGCATTAAAATTCAACACACAATATTTTAAAATTGTCCATCACTCTCAAGTAACAAGTAGTCTGCTGAAGAAAACGGGACTATAGTGCCTCGGACTCACCCATGAAATTTGTTCTTCAGCCATTCTCGGATGTCCGCTTTATTCAATTTGCCACTCCTGTTCTTATCGAACTTCTCGAAGATAAAGTCTATCTCTTCCGTTGTCAAGTCATCAGAGTGCATCTTTACGAACTCTTCCTTCGTGATCACACCATCTTGCTCAAGGTCAATGTCCTCGAACGCTCTGTTCATCAATTTGTGGAATTTGTATGGTTTGTCGTGCCTAGGCAATCATCGAGAAAACGTAAGAACCGATATTTTCGGGTATTCGAAGAACGAGTGTAAAAAATTCTACTGTGCGACCAGATTAATTCTCAGGTTGCACTAAACAGCTGCATTGGTAGAACCGACCGAACGCAGCGAACTAGAATGACGGAACACATCCCCTAGTACGTGCGTGAATCAGTGACGCGACCTACAACATCGCGTAGACTGACTTCAGCCATCGCATGTCACTTGGTTGAAAGTGGTGGTCACAATGTAGACCTTGCGAACGTGTTCTCAATTTCGTTAAGTCGTTGTGATAAACACCTTCTACGAACGCTCAAGGCATTATAGGTGCCTCAGAACAAACCCATGTTGTGTCCAAGAGCGTATGAATTTCACCCTTGATCTTCCCTGAATGTAACCAATCCTGTGCAACGCATACACAGTACACAAACACACGCACACACACACACAGGATTGAACCTAAGTGGATTTCTAATTCTTTTCCTTTGTCCATCTTGTTTAATGTTTTATGTATGCCACCGATGAGAGCGCGTAATTCCTCTCGCAATGTTCTCTTCCGAATTTCCTGCTCAAAACGGTTACGGGATCAAAATGTTTCGATATACAAATAAATAGTTACGACAGAATAGTAATCAGGCAGTTACTTCGAGTGGATGCTTAGGCGATTAGTTAGTCATATAAAGAATACAAATGACTGTAAGAAAGATACTGGACTACCTGCTTGGTTCGGCTGTTTTGAGAACTGCAAAACGCATAGCGTATTTCAAGCCTGTTGGTCACAATAAAGCATGCCGCTATCTTAAAATGGGTTATAACGTTACTCATTTAGAAAACACCATTTTTGGTAGGAGTCAAATGTGTAATAACCGGATAGGTTTGTTGGCAAAGCTGCAAAGAAGTCTTCGAAAAGGAACATTCCTGGTACTGACAAAAGGCGGAGCAGGAAGGCTGGAATACCGATTCTGAAAGAGCCACAGCCAATAGAGTGGAAGCCGTTAAAACGCTGAAGAACCAGTATGCCCATGTTTTCGCTGCAGTAACTTATGAAGGACTGTCCCTCCCTCGATGGATGCATCATATTCCACATCCTTTATTCATTCCCGTATCATTTGCCACCGAAAAGGCCAATGTTAAGCTATTGGCTTTGGGGAAGGACTCGTTGCCAGATGCAGACAGTATTCGCCCTTAAACCATCATCTGCTCGACGAATCAAACATTCAAACCACTAGCATTCCTATTCCAGAGGATGTTCGATCACATTGCAATCTCCTCACCAGGGAATCAGGGAGTAATTTCACCCATTTACAAAGGCCGTTGCCGTAGAGTTCCGCTAACTACCACCCTATAACCGTCCTTTCAGTGTTGTTCAAAGTCACGGAGTTCATAGTATCAGATTCCCTGATGGAACACCTACAGAAGCACAGCGTTCTGTCAACCGAATCAATATGGATTCCGATAGAAGCAATCCTGCGCTACCAATTGGCTCATCGCACGAGAAAAATGGACAAAAGCAAATGATGACGGCAATGCGGTAGACAGTTTTCATCTAGAATTCTCAAAAGCTTTCGATCAGGTGAACCACGAGATTCTACTGTTTAAACACTGAAGTCGTTAGGGCTATGCTCCAATTTCTACCGGTGTATCAGAGGAGATATGATTACGGTATGTGAAATAATAGAAAACCCAAGCCATACATACCACCTGCTGCAAATATTATTACCCAACGTTCATCTTAGAGGGCATCCATTCAAACGAGTGGTCTCAAAATGCTGAGTGGAATACCGGCGTCAGTCATTACCATTCAGAATGTGTTCTGTCAGGAACCCTCTCCCACTCCACGTCGTCTGTGCAGCAAGCATTGAATCTTTCATACCGAGACTTGATAAAACATTAGCACAAATTACATTCAAACATAAGTGAAGCTTCATGAAGCAGTGGAAGAATCCCGTGTCAAGTGTAATTTAATACAAGCAATTATATGCACCACGATCTTTTAACCACAACACGAACCCATGGGACGAGAAAAACATGAGCTCGACAGTTATTCCCATATTACAACTTTGAACTTTGAACTTTGAATTTACAGTCCACATCAGACTTTTATTTTTGGATGCACAAGTCAAAAATCTCGTATCACAAATACGTCGTGGGCATTACTCAAAACGCCTGTATTGATTAGTTAAACAGAACTGTCGTGTGGAGCAAATGTACAACAACACTGATGCAGAACAATAAATGATCATATTGGAAAAACTATTCAAAGTCATGGTGTCGTATTGGAATATATAATTAGATATTATTGATCAGTGAGACTCACTTGTGCCACATCGTTCCTGTGAGAGACTGTGAGCAAGCGGGTCGGAGGGATGCCAAAGCAAACAGGGAGAGAGAGAAACAGTGGTAAACACGAAGCAACTACAAGCAAATTAAGCATAGTTTCTAAAAAAGCCAACTTTGAAATAATCTGTGTTATATTCATCCTATTCACATGTAAAACACTGCACATTCATTTGAGAATCACTGATTTTACAATCACAGTGCAACGGTACCTGGCCGCCATCACCCGTTAAACAGCTGTTGACTATGCCTGATAGGATAGTGATTAGTGAGTGGTTACATTACTTTAACGTCACTTGTGACGAGTCGTTGGCTTCAAAAGTTTCATCCGCATGGACATATTTATACTTGTCCCCAATTCACAATGTTTCTACACGTTTGATTGTTGTAAAGGCACAGACAGGAGCACAGTATGACGATGAACTGAATTCCACATTGAGGTGGTTTACTTCAAGCACTTTCCGTCTCTAATCCTCGCACAACTCTATTGAGAAGATAGCTTCCTATCACACCAGTTGGTATTTCTTAATATAAATGAGATCTACAGATTACTCATACAACAAACAAACACTCTTCGGGGTTGCAAAGCTTTCAACCGAACAATTCAGTCAAAAAATGGTGTGACTTGACGTTTGAGTCGGGAGTGTTAATTGACATTGCCTTAAATGGGTGCCACCGCAAACCACACTTAACACAGTTTTCCAAAAGTGATATCTTCTGTATGGAAAACGATTTGTTTCCCTTGATGGATTTAAAATCAATCGTTGGAGTAAATCTAATCGAAAAATACTCAGTCATGTGCAATGAGGGTTGTTATGTCACGTCTGTTGAAGTAACCAGCTATGTTTCACCAAAGGGGGCCCCGGTCTTGGAAATCAGGGAACCAGATGGAAGGCTAATGAAAGTGTTTAGCTTTGCGGAAGATGCCACGTTAATGCGATCAATCACAACCGAATAATTGCTTCAAAGCGGGGCCAGAATTTAATGATATGGCAGTTAAAGTTGGCTTTTGAACACCTACTCACGGAATCCCATCAGCATTGGTGAACTGAATTTATAGCGACTCTCAAGATACTCAAACTTCTCAGACAAAGCATCGAATTGGCAGAGGAGCAGACCTTCCATGTTATTTATACCATCAATGAGTATATACGGAAATGAGCTTTTGAATATTGATATCGATGTGGTCATCCAACTTTCTCGATAATAAATTTACGTTGAAGGATACTCCCTCTGAAATGTGTTGTTAATCATTGAGAAAGCATCGTAAAACAGCTTGTAATCTGGTCTGATGCTTAAACTACAAACTGCACAAGTGTAACGAGAGTTGATATCATAAAATGTTATTTAGTAGCCAAATTGGAAGGCTCCACCTACATGAATAGTCTAGTCTAAACACAAAATGCCAATGTCGCTGCGAATATGCTACACTGTCTGTGAATGAAAACATCTTATTGTTATCATTGATTTTCAAATTTTAGCACGCAATCTCATCCTCGGAAGAATGTTATGTTTGCAAAATATCCCACATGAGCTCCATTCTTCACTTTAACAGCAACACTGAAGAAATTACTACTAACTGTGTTTTCTTCTTGAACTATGTATTTTAGGCATTATGCTCTTCTGTGACCCGGGTAAGCTAGGCTCATTTTATCGAATGAGATTTGTAAATTACGCAGTCGGAAACCTCCTTTTTTGGCAGAGTACTAGTTAGAACAGATCAGTATGGCGTCAGATTGAGACTTTGGGCCAAATTCACGTGATAAATATGATCAAAATGACTGAGGAGTTTTGCACCAAGGTTGTTCCACTCATCACGATCTGAGGATTGTAACTTGAGATTGCAGCGTTCCCCACAGAATGAAGTCAGCTTGAGGCACCGGATAAGGCATTGCAGTTGTCCCCAGAAGATGCTCGTGCAATCTCGCGAAACTGAAACCCGCCTAAATGCATCGATAGTGCTCTGAATGAAGTTGATGTAACCAAAATCTTACATGTCTTGTTCGTATGGGCAATGTCAATGGTAATTCGGGAGTTCACGTAAGAATCAGTGGCCTTTTAGTTTCATCAGAGATCAGTTACGCTTGCGAAGTGTTTATTCCGATGCATCAGTCACAATAGATTTAGATAAGCATACTTAGGATAACTACCATCATGCGATAATTTCCAATCCTGCTAATTTTGTTACTGAGTAACGTCGAGTTTCTGGTGAGTTCCAAGTCGTGGACGATTGAAAAAGGCAACAGTAATGGGCGGGAAGTTCAGATTATGGCAGCTATAAATGAATCATTTACATATTTTACCCGGAGAACGTGAATGTCCGAGACTGAGGGTGTGTGACGGTCAAGAAGCGCGATCAGTCATTGTGGTAATGCACATTTGCACATATGCCCATCAACTGAACTTTTAACAAGTAAGTTATCTGGAATATTTTTCTGGTTTTATTTTACAACAAACGATTGATGATTAATCAGCTGTGGACACCTAATTAAAAAAATATAGGTTGTCAACGATACGGAATCGTTCATAGAGTAAATACACCGGTAAAGTCGTGTATGTCAGGGATGAAACAACGTTGCAATGGAAATAGTTCATCACCAATCCCAGCTCACCTTGGAGATATCGGTGAAGATAAAGGAGCGAAGATATCAAAATTAACGTGCTATTTATACACCTGAGCAAAACATCGAGTGATCACGTGATTCTCTGCAAGAATAAACTAAAGAACCCGCCCCCTTGATTTAATTTGTTAGGTGCATATGCCACAGATTTGATGATTTCAGTATTTATTAACTCAAATAAGTTCTCGCAACACAGTGGGAAATTATGGAGAAAACCTCATAATATTTTGTCCAATTCGACGCCAGTTAATTGACAGTCCGGTGGTGATGATCATGGTGATGTGTTCAGAACGGCGTCAGTTGTCAAAATCAGTTACTCAACGCCTACATGTCTGGAGCCAGGATCACTAAATGAGATGAGTATTGAAGATATTGAAGTTTGAGGATCACGTTACTAAGTCACGAACATTATTGATAAGCCGATCCGATGGGGATGTACCACTTGAGTAAAACAA